>CAUYQU010068972.1:0-35615 GCA_963574635.1 Cheracebus regulus
GCAAGCACAGAAGCCTGAGACAGGAATGCGCGCGACACACTCAGGGAACAGCAAGGAAGGGAATGTGGCCAGAGCAGGGGAATGAGGGGGAGATAGCAGGGGAGGGGGCCAGACGGACTGATGGCAGGGAGCGAGGTCAACGGGCCTCAGAGGCCACTGGAGGGATGCTGGCTTTACTCTGAGTCAGGAGCCATTGGACGGTTTGAGCAAAAGGACAGTGCAACTTGCATTTTACCTGGGCTCTGTGGCTACTGTGCTGAGAATTAATATGAGTGGGAAGAGGAGAAGTGGGGCCACTGAAGAGGGGATGATACGGCGATCCAGGTGGGAAGCCATGGCGTCACCCAAAACCGAAGCCGTGAAGATAGGAAGGAGGCGTCGGATTTGTTTTATTTTTTAAATTATTATTTATTTTTATTATTTTTTTAAGATGGAGTCTGGCTCTGTTGCCCAGGCTGGAGTGCAGAGGTGCGATCTCAGCTCACTGCAACCTCCTCCTGAGTTCAAGCGATTCTTCTGCCTCAGTCTCCCAAGTAGCTGAGATTACAGGCATGCACCACCATGCCTGGCTCATTTTCTTTGTATTTTTAGTAGAGATAGGATTCATCATGTCAGTTAGGCTAGTCTCGAACTTCTGACCTCAGGCAATCCACCCACGTGGGCCTCCCAAAGTGCTGGGATTGCAGGTGTGAGCCACCGCGCCTGGCCAGGTTTGTTTTATATTATAAAACAAACATAAATTCGTTTTATATTATATATTTTGAAGTCATACCAACAGGATTTGCTGATGGATTGGGTGTGTTGGGGAGAGAGAGAAAACCCAATGATGGGTCCAAACTCTCCGGCCTGGGGTTGCCATAGCCTAAGACAGGGAAAACTTTGGAGGGACAGATGTGGGTAGAGGGAAACCAGTTCTGTTTGAATTGCGTTCACGTTGACTATCTGTGAGACATGAAGTAAAGCTATCAAGTCCACAATTAGATACTGAGCCTGGAATTCACAGCAGAGGTCAAGCTAGAGAAATACACTGGAGTGTTGTCACCTGTCTTCACACCTGGGGCTCTGCTGACTGTCCTCTTGGGGGCATTCTGTCAGAGGTAGTGGGAATTTAGAACTGGGCGCAATTCCTGGCGCCATCTTGCACTGGATCTGGGACCTTGGGAAAGTGAGTTCCCTCCCCTCTCTAAGCCTTAGTTCTTGTGAAAGGAAAGTCTCTGGACTCCAGGGGGAAAAGTCAAGCTGGGAATTTTTAGTAGAGACGGGGCAAATCAGGCAAACCTGTCTCCCATTTTCTTCCTAGATAAGATAGCTACAAACGTAAACAAGCTGCATTCCTCCCTCCCAATTTGCCCACAGGGAAATTCCTGGTGGGCCTCGGCATCTCTACCCTAAAATAGTTCTGCTGAGTTTCACCCTGTCAATGTAAATGGATAGCTTATCTTCACAGAAGCCAAAGGACAGAACTCACTGTCAGTCGTTGCTCACGGAGACAAATGTATTTCTGATTGCTTCCTCTGCCCTATTGTGTACCTAAAAAGGCAGATTCACTGATTACCATCCTCTCACATGGAAATTGTGTATTCAGTGAAAGGCAGCTGGAAGACTCAAAAGGATGCAACTATTTGTCTTTTATATGCTGATGACCTGGAAACACCCCTGCTTCCAGTTGTTCCCCCTTTCCAAACAGAAGCAATGTACATCTTACACATATTGATTCATGCCTCACGCCTCCCAAAAATGTATAAAAGCAAGCTGTACCCCGACCACCTTGGGCACGTGTCCTTAGGACCTCCTGAGGCTGTGTCACAGACACCTCCTTAACCTTGGCAAAATAAACGTTCTTTTTTTTCTTGAGACGGTTTCACTCCTGTCGCCCAGGGTGGAGTGTGGCGTGATCTCGGCTCACTGCAACCTCCGCCTCCCAGGTTCAAGACATTCTGCTGCCTCAGTCTCCCAAGTCACTGGGACTACAGGCACACACTCCACATGCCCAGCTAATTTTGTCTTTTTAGTAGGGATGAGGTTTCACTATGTTGGCCAGGCTGGTCTCAAACTCCTAACCTCAGGTGATCTGCCCGCCTGGGCCTCCCAAAGTGCGGGATTACAAGCGTGAGCCACCACGTGCCGCTGCAGAATAAACTTTCTAAATGGATTGACACCTGTCTCAGTTACTTTGGTTTCACGTTCCTCATCGGGGATATGAACTGGTAACACTTGCAGCCTCCCGCGGGTTTTAAGAAGAGAAGCTCTGCGGTGTCCGAGGACGTGGGCTCAGCAAGTAGCAGCTGTGTTCGGCATCAGCGGATTTTGCTGGGCGTGTTTACTGGGGCTGCAAGCCCACCGCCCTTTTTGCCTCTGATTAGACTCTGAGCCAACCCTCCCCATGGGAGGATGAAGCCAGATAAGGAACCTTGACCTATGGACTGCCCATCTGAAAAGATGACCAGGTCCCATAAGACCCCCTGGCATGAATTTGAGCTGGGAATGAGGAGCCTGGGCCAGTGGGGTTGGGAAGGGTGGTGGTGCTGGAGCTGAAAGGCTGTTTTAGGGCCATTCACCAGATGGGCAGCCGAGGACACTGGGTGGTCTTGAGTGAGAGACTCACTGGTGGCTGTGAGTCCTGTCCTCAGGCTCTGCCAAGTCCTGAGGGACATCCAGGTAACAAAGGCGTATTTGTCAGCTCCAGAGCCCTGGGGCAAACCTTCAAGGGTGATGAAGGCACAGATCAGCCTGGCATGGAGGAGATGACCCTAGCCACTTTTTTCTTCAATAGGCTTTGGAATGTTCTGTCCCCAACAAGGAGTCTTTTCTGGCACTGTTAAAACAAGTGTGTTTGGAAAGCTTTCTAGAACATCTGGTGAAAAGAAAAGACCCACTGACTTCCAGACACTCCATCTGTCCTCATTCCCATTCCTGTTGACTTTCAGGGGTGATACTGAGGGTCAGCCCCAGGGACTTTGGATTCATCATTTGTTCGCTGTAAGAAGAGAAGGGAGGCAGACCCACCAGACTCAGTAGATGAAACTGACTATGCCAGGTCTGGACAGAGGGCAGGTGAGGTTCCAAGATGGGGGAGCATGAATCTGGGGATGGGCTGGATGAGGTATTGGGTGGGGGAGGAGCAAGGCCTTTACTTGGTGGAGGCAAGCACAGATGAAGCCCCACTTGGCAGCTACCTGCTCTGTGTCACTCACAGCCTTGTTCTCACTCGCTTCCTCCGGCTTCTCTTCCCCACTGTCTTAACACCGCATAGGCACGATACACATGGTTGAAAAGATGCCTCTTTGGAAACTGTGCTCCAGAGGCCCCTGTTCCATCCCCAATTTTCACCCCAGGATTTCTCCTGTAACCAGGCTCAGGAAGCTGATCCACCTAGGAGCGTGGGGACCTCTCACCTCATTGCACCAACATTCTAAAGTGGCTGTTGCCTCTTCAGAGGGAGACTCGGTGGCGCAGGTGGAAACAAGATGGCCAGGGGCTATGCTGGGAGCCGGCAGGATAGATGTGCCACCTGCTGGCGGACAGCTCGCCGGTAGACAGCAACAGAGCTCACTGCGCACGCAGATGGTACTTGGTTTCTTAGGAGTCCTCCCTTTGCAGTCCTGACTTGGGGATGGGAGTGTGGTTGTTTTTTTTTTTTTTTTTTTTTTTTCCTTTCCATTTACATTAATACAAAAAATATCCTAATTCCTATTTTGTTTCAAGCCACCATCACCCTGTCCCAGGCAGGCACGGATAGAATAGTTATCTTGGTTCTGGAACTTCCCATAGAATAGTAAATTGTGAAATCCTTTGAATTGAGATGGAGTTTTGCTCTTGTTGCTCAGGCTGGAGTGCAATGGCGCGATCCCAGCTCACCACAACCTCTGACTCCCAGATTCAAGCAATTTTCCTGCCTCAGCCTCCTGAGTAGCTGGGACTACAGGCATGCACCACCATGCCTGGCTAATTTTGTATTTTTAGTGGAGACAGGGTTTCTCCATGTTGGTCAGGCTGACCTTGAACTCCTGACCTCAAGCGATCTGCCTGCCTTGGACTCCCAAAGTGTTGGGATTACAGGTGTGAGCCACCGTGCCTGGCCGAATGTATGTTTTCGTTTCTCTTGCAATAGCCAGGTTATAGAGTAAATTATGGTCAGCTTTTTAGAAACTACCTCTCTCCCACCAATGATGGACCAAAATTGCAGTCACTCTGCATCTGGACCTTCATCTGATGTGGTCAATCTTTTGAATTTCAGGCATTCAGTGGCTGTGTAGTGAAATCTCATGGGTTCTTTAAAAACCGAGATATAATTAACATGCCATAATATTCCCCCTTTTAAAGCATACAAGCCAGCAGTTTTGCATATATTCACAGAATTGTGCAACCATCATGACCATCTAATTTCAGAAAGTTTCCTCACCCCAAAAAGAAACTCTGTACCCTTTAGCTGTTACCCTTAGAAACCCTGGCCCATGGTAAAACATTAATCTGCTTTCTGTCTCTATGGATTTGCCTATTCTAGACGTTTCATGTCAGTGAAACCAGACAATACATGACCCCTTGATTCCAGCTTCTTTCACTTAGTATCAAGTTTCCAGATCATCCCTCTCATCTCCCGGCATCTATCAGTATCTCATTTCTTTGTATGGCTGAGTGATAGTCCATCGTATGGATGGACCATGTTTTGTTCATCCATTGTCTGAAGAACATTTGGGTTGTTGCCACTTTGTGGCTGCCATGAGTAATGCTGCTGTAACATTCGTGTACATATGTTTTTTTTTTTTTTTGAGATGGAGTCTTGCTCTTGCTCTCAGGCTGGAGTGCAGTGGTGCGATCTCGGCTCACTGCCACCTCCACCTCCAGGGTTCAAGCCATTCCTCTGCCTCGGACTCCTGAGTAGCTGAGACTACAGACATGCACCACCATGCCTAGCTAATTTTTTGTATTTTAGTAGAGACAGGGTTTCACCATGTTGGCCAGGATGGTCTCCATCTCCAGACTTCGTGATCTGCCCGCCTCGGCCTCCCAAAGTGCTGGGATTACAGGCGTGAGCCACCACACTTGGTCCATATGTTTTCAATTCTGCTATTTGCCAAGGAGCAGAATTGCTTGGTCAGATGCTTACTCTGCTCCACAAATTCCAGCCACCTCAGCTTCCGGAGCTTAGTGAGACCAGGGGATGCTGCCTAGGGACCCCTTCCTCTGCCACGGTACGGCTTCTCCAGGAGGAATTTTTGGGAGATTGCACAGCTCACCTTGTTTCCCTTCTCAGAGAACACAGTGCTGTGCTATTTGTGGTTTGATGTCTGAAAACAGTTGTTTCATCTATTAGGTCCAGTTTCCTGTCATTTATAGCAGGAGAATCAGTACCGATCACTCCCCCAAGGCTGAAAGTAGATAATGCTTACACTTTTTAAATAGTTGTTTAACACCAGGCACGGTGGCTCATGCCTATAATCCCAGCACTTTGGGAGGCCAAGGCAGGTGGATCACCCCAGGTCAGGAGTTCGAGACCAGCCTGGTCATAAGACTCCATTGTCTGAAGGACCCACGGTGTGTTTATCCATTCACTTATTGAAGAACATCTTGCCTGCTTCCCGGTTTTGGCGGTTATGAATGCAGCTGCTGTAGACACCCATGTGCAGGACAGAAGTGTGGACATAAGTCATGTGGGCAAATCCAGATGGCTTTGTAATGCTGTTATTTTAACTTTTCTGTGCCATTTTGTTTCAGATGTGTCTTTTGTAAGCAGCATATATATAACTAGAATTTTCAAAAGCCAGTCTGTGGAGAGCTGGGAGACAAATATAGCGAAATATTAATTGTAGAATCTATGTGGGGGGTATATGCATACATTCCATACAATTCCTTCAGTTTTTCTATATGCTTGAAATAAAATGTAGCAGGGAGGGCTGGGTGCGGTGGCTCACACCTGTAATCCCAGCACTTTGGGAAGTCCAGGTGAGCGGATCACTTGAGGTCAGGAGTCGGAGACTAGCCTGGCCAACATGGAGAAACCCTGTCTCTACTAAAAATATATAAATTAGCCAGGCGTGGTATTGCAGTCCTATAAATCCCAGCTAGTCTGGAGGCTGAGGCAGGAGAATTGCTTGAACCTGGGAGGTGGAAGTTGCAGTAAATCAAGATTGTGTCGCTGCACTCCAGCCTAGGTGACAGAGTGAATGAGACCCCACCTCAAAAAAAAAAAAAAAATGTAGGGGGAAATGTAACAAAAACCCTTTGGATTTATGAAATATGAAATCACAATGGGCCTTTCAGGGAAGATTAATCCCCCATGTCTGGCCTCGGCTCTGCCTTCCAGCCAGGGACAACACACGGAACGTCTTTTATCCTGTGGATGGGAATCACAGCATCCAGCAGTGTCCTTCTTGGCTTAGGGACCTGGGGCTCCGCAATGTAACCATCTGGTTCCTCTTCTGCCTGGAGAACCGCAGGGATTGTGTTGTGCTGCCGATCACCAACAGAGGGCGCACGAAAAGCAAGTCTGCGTCCAAAGTTTTCATGCCTGCCTTTCCTTTAGGACTATTTTTTACAACGATACAGTGTTCAGAGTTAAAAAAAAAAAACCTCTCCACGTTGGACTGTGATTCCAGGCATATAAATGCAGTGGTGATGGCGGCCTGCTAGCGCTGTCTCCCTTCTCTCCTGAGCCTCCTTCCCAAGGATTTCCTTCCCTGCCTGTGTCTCCCATTAGACGTGGCGATCCTGGCACAGGACCTGGCCTGACCCAGAGACTGGAAGAGCGCTCAGTGCTCATTGAATGAACTGACATCACTTCCTATTTCTCCCTTTATCTTCCCACTTGAAAGCAGGAGGATGAATGACAGTATTGGCTGTCACTCGCCCATCACTGGGGGCTTCCCAGAGCCTGGCTTGTTCAGCCTGGACACAAACGTTCCTAATGGAGTTATCCTGGGAGGCAACAGAACCAGGTGCCCCCCCTTTCCCCCTGTTGTGGGTTGAATTGGGTCCCCCCCCCAAAAAGATATGTTGGTCTCCCAACCCAGGTACCTCAGAATGGAACTTTATTTGGAACTAGGTTAACTGTAGAGGAGATTAGTTAATCTGAGGTCATTAGATTGCCCTGGTCCAGTATGGCCTTATGAAAAGGGGAAATTTGGACCTATACACGTAGAGAGGGGAGGAAGGCACAGATCAGAGTGTTGTGCGTACAAGCCAAGGAACACCAGAGATCACCAGCAAACCCCAAGGAGCTGGGGCAGAGAACCAGAACAGGTCCTTCCTCATGGCCTCGGAGGGAAGCAACTCGGCCCACACCGTGATTTGGACTTCTGGCCTCCAGCACCTTGAGGAACTCTAAGTTTCTCCTGGTTAGGCCGCTCTGCCTGCAGGAGTTTGTTAATGGCAGCCTGGGAAATGAGTACACCCCCCAACCCCTTCGTGTCACCACCAGTCACTCCGAAAATAGGCAGCTCTGGTTCGGGACACAAGGGGTGAGCAGCTGGCTGAGAGTGCTGAAGCCCTGGCCTCAGCATGGGGGTCCTGCCTGGTGAGATCAGAATGGTGAGGTCCTTTGTTTTCTGGCTGCAAAATGAGGCTAAACAGCAGCTCTCCAGAGGTGTGACTGGGCAGGTTCAAGGGACCATCTGCACAAGAGGCCCAGTGGGAGCCTGGCATACAGGGGGTGCAAACAAAGCGACTCTCGCACTCGCCTCTACAGCTTTACATCACAACCCACACTCTAGTTACAGCTCCTGAGGCCGTCCCCTGGGTCCCACCCATGGTCCCACACCAGCCTGAGGGAGGGGTGGCAGCATTACTTGGACCATGTAATTTATTCAAACGCTTTGCCTGGGAGCCCGTGTGGGCCTGGATCCAGAGGGAGGCATACAGTCTGTCTGCAAAGCCTTGCTTCCCTTTCGGCAGCTCCCGGTGGCCTGAGCCTGCTGGGGGCATGAGCCATCTTTGTGAACAGGCACACCCAGCCCTCTCTGCCTGGCTGACAACTCTCTCCAAGCTCCCCTTTTGCCTCAGGATAAAGTCTGCAGCCTTCCTTGTAGGGCCAGGCCTGGTCCTCACACCTTAGCCATAGGCCTCTTCCTTCCACCCCGACCCCACCCCAGCCCCAGGCCCTCTCACGCAGACCTCAGCAAACACTGCCGTTACCTCTTCTCTCTTGGACACCCCAGCATGCCTTTATGCTTGCTAGCGAGTCCAGCCCCACTTTGTCCACGTAAAAACCCTACCGATCGTGAGACTCACGTGAAACGTCAGCCAGTGAAGGGTCTGAGCATGGGAAGAACCAAAGGGGCGTTTAGACGGAGGGGAAGTTGAGCTAAGCTGTCTGCACTGGAGTATCCGGCTCCATCTCAGCTAAGGACAACCCACCAAGAGCTGCCGTCTGTCAATGGCCCTGGGTATATGATCCCACAAGAAACCCATGTGGAGAAGGAAGACGTAACTGGGGTGGGGAGACCCAGTCATTTCTGGGCCTTGGAGCCAGAAATCCCATCCTTGAGGTCAAGGACAGGCAGGGGGCTGGACTTAGTCCCCACTATCAGTGGAAAATGCCTCCCACACCTCCAGCCTGGCAATTTCCAAGTCGCCCTTCAAGTGTGGCCTGCAGCAGATAGCTAGTTGTCCCCCAAGATGTATGATTTCATTTGGATACAATTGTAGAGTGATGGCCCAGTCATGTGGTTAGCCAGCTAAGCTTCCCGGCATCTGTTCACCTAGATGTGGTCACATGACTAAATTCTGGTCCATGGGATGCAAGCAGAGGTGAAATGCCATTTCCATGCCATGTTGCCATGGAGAAGTAGCATGGTGACCCCCTTCTTTTTTGCCTTTCCTCCTCCCTCTTGGCCAGCGTGCGGCAGGATGGTGGGGACCGGAGCAGCATCCAGGACCACAAGACAGGAGCTGCGTGTGGGGATAGAGAGGACAGAGCCACAGGCTAGAAGGAGCCTCAGCAGAGCTGCCGTATCAGCTTGTGCTTGCGTGAGAACAGAAAGGAGCCTCTGTTCTTCCAAGGCCACTGCTATTTCAGGTCAGTGCAGGAGCCAGCTGAGGGAGGTGGCCGAGAGCCAGTTCTCCTTGGGTTCAATCTCAAGCGCCCACAATTCCTGGGGGTGTGACCTCGCCAAGTCACTTAACATGTCTGTTAACTCAGGTTATTCAACTAGAAAATGTGAGTAGTAAAAATACCCACCACTGACTATTATGAGAAACAAATCAGTGAATTCCACATGGAGTGTTTGGATTTGCACATAGCTTGCAGGTGTGAGCTGTAACCATTACTGCAGCTGAACCTAGAGTCTGTGTAGAACACAGGTCCACCTTAAATCCCAGCTCTCTCTAGGATGGCCCTGAGCAGGCCCGTGTTGAGCTACGTCTCAGAGCCCCACCCAATACCTTTGCTGGGCTGAGTTGAACAGCAACTAATGTTCCTCATAGAATTACAAGGGAGAGGTTAGATAAATGTTTTGTCCACAGTGGATGATTACAACTGAAGGGTACTTGTAGACCAAGGAGTGTATTTTTTTTTTTTTTTTTTTTAGACAGAGTCTCGGTCTGACACTTAGGCTGGAGTGCAATGGTGATGTCTCGGCTCACTGCAACCTCCGCCTCCCAGGTTCAAGTGATTCTCCTGCCTCAGCCTCCCAAGTAGCTGGGATTACAGGCACCCACCACCATGCCCGGCTGATTTTTGTATTTTTAGTAGAGAGGAGGTTTCACTCTGTTGGCCAGGTTAGTCTTGAACTCCTGACCTGGTGATCTGCCCACGCTGGCCTCCCAAAGTGCTGGGATTACAGGTGTGATCCACCACACCTGCCCAGGAATGTATTTTTTAAAAATAAATGTGATTCTTTAAGGTTGCCACTCTTTTTACATAAATGACAGGAACAAGGGTGTCTTCTTCATTATCGACTTCCTGTATTAAATTGTGTGAAATAATCTTCTGTGGGTTGATTTGTATAGACTTCATTCATATATTTTTTCCTGATAACGAAACAAAAGGAGAAAAAAAAGTCAGCAAATATGTGTACTCCCTAAGTATTCTTTGTTTTTTTTTGAAAAGGCACACAAACTTTTTATTAGTGTTATCCCCAAAATACAGAATACACTTCACACCTAATGAGCTCAAAAAAATGATCCATCTCAATTGCTCCTCAGCGGTGAGGCTCACTTTATAATTACACTGCAATTAGATTAGGGACCTACAACAGTAACATGTGGGGACATATTAAAATGAAACCTCCATGGGTGTGACTGGACGCTCTGTTCACCCCATTTGATTTGTTAGATCATTCTTTTCTTTTTTTTAGAGACAAGGTCTCACGCTGTCAGCCAGGCTGGAGTGCAGTGGTGCAATCATGGCTCACTGCAGCCTCCAGCTCCTGGGCTCAAGTGATCCCTGGCCTCAGCTTCCCCAGTAGCTGCGATTTAAACCGTGTGCCATCAGGCCTGGCTTTTCAGATCATTCCTAATGTTCCTTCTAGGCCCTCAACAGAAGTGATGATAACAGATGGACCCACCAGCAACCAGACTTCAAATTGGAGAAAATATTCCCGGGTCCTTCCTGACTTTAAGCCAACAGTTTGATAAATAAGTAGATATATACTGTGTTTTTCAGCAGCAAGTTCACTTATTTACTTGAATTTGACATTTTCCTGTAGCTGAAACTCTCAACTCTTGGGGTCCTGTCTATAACTAAGAGACTCCAGGCTTTTTTGGGGCAGCTCAGGAGCCCCTCTCTCTGCCTGGAAAGCCGTTTCTAAGTAGGCAGTGCCGTCCTCCACCTGGGTCTCAGCCATGAAGCCTCCTCCGGGAAGCCTTCCTGACTCCCCCAGCAGACTCAGTGCTCTTCCCTGGGGCTTTCCAGTGCCCTCCATCTATGCACCCCATGTGGACAGCAGTGACCTGCGGCCCATGGATCTGTCAACCTGAGTCAGCCCACTTGAGGTCCCCAGTGCCCAGATGAGGACCACCCAGGGTTGGGTGTTTCCCCTCCTGCCCCCTCCTTGTCCTTGACCTCCATAGACCTGCGGTCCCTCCACCCAGTCCCCAGCCTGGCCCTGGTCCCACCCAGCACTCACTGTAAACTCTGCTCCTTGGCCAGGCTGAGGTTGCTGCTGTCCAGAGCCCTGCGCAAGTCACGCTGCTGCCGCTGCTGCTGCCGCTCAAACAGCAGGGTGGCGCGAGCCCCCTGAATCCTCCAACAGTCCCAGTCCAGGTCTCGCTGGTGCTCTTCTTCCTGGAGCCTCTGGAAGGAAGAGATGACTTACCACCACCTTTCCGCAGGTCCAAAGAGCCCCAGGGGATTGTCTAGGAGGCCTGGCCTCTCATTCTACAGATGGGGAAATCGAGGCAAAGAGGAGGGGCAGGTAGGTGACTTATGTCATGGAGGAAGCCAGAGGAGAGCCCCAGCCCGCCCTCATTCCATGTGGCCCAGCTGCCCTCCCCGTCAGGAGGTGCTGGCTGTCCTCTTTCTCCTGAAGGCACAGCAGGGACTCAATTCCTACAGCGGCCTCCACTCCCAGCTCCCAGGGGAACCTCCATTCCTACAGCGGCCTCCACTCCTGGCTCCCGGGGGAGGGAAAGGACCTCCATTCCTATAGTGGCCTCCACTCCCGGCTCCCGGAGGGGAAGGACCTCCATTCCTACTGCGGCCTCCACTCCTGGCTTCTGGGGGTACCTCCATTCCTACAGCAGCCTCCACTCCCGGCTCCCAGGGAGACCTCCATTCCTACAGTGGCTTCCACTTCCGGCTCCCAGGGTAAAGGACCTCCATTCCTACAGTGGCCTCCACTCCCGGCTCCCGGGGGCAGGGCTCCCAGGTGCAGGCGGGGCCAGGGTTTCCCTCCTCAGGTCCTCAGGCTCCCTGGCTGGGTCAGTACCACCTCCATGAGCCATGGCCTGCTGACCCACAGCTGAACGCAGATCATTTGGGCAGCTTCCAGAACATGCAGACACCACGGCCTCACTCGTGACAAGAAGGTCATGGTCTTAGAGGGGCACCCCAACCCCTGAGTTGCTATGTTTCTGCTCATTTCTCACTGCCCTCCAGACTGCTCTGTGAAAACCCCAGAGCCCTGGAAGAGGAAGATGGATTTACGTGAAGGGAGGGGAACTTTCCCACGTGTCATCAGCTTTGTTGGGGCTGAAGACGAGTCCCCTTTGCCCACTTTTGCCAGTTTTAGGGCAGAGCTTCCTCCCGCTGAATGAGCAAGGATGAGTGTCCAGTGCGTGGCACGTGAACCTGGGTGGCCCCATCCTGAGACTGAAGGCAGGCTGGCAGTCTTTGCCACCCACTGGGCAAGTCATCTGGCTCCCACAAACCTCAGTGTCCCTGCTGTAAAGGCAGGCTGCTCTCAGGAGCCTGGGGTCATCACACAAGCTGGTTGGTCACAAATAGGGAATGGCATGAGGCACACTAACCTGGGCTAACAGCAAAGCAGAAAGCCCAGCTGTTTGCTGCGAGATCCCAACTTTCTTGGTTACCGCCAAGCACAGAAAAGGGGATGAAGCAACCACCCGGAAAGGAAGGGGCGGTATTTCTGAGTGGGGAGGTTTCATGTGTTTTGCCCCCTTTGTGCTTTTCCGTCCTCCTTTTTTTCTGAGACGAGGTCTCGCTGTCGCCAGGCTGGAGTGCGGTGGCGCAATCTCGACTCACTGCAACCTCTGCCTCCTGGGGTCAAGCAATTTTCCTGCCTCAGCCCCCTGAGTAGCTGGGATTACAGCTGCACAGCACCACACTTAGCTAATTTTTTTGTGTATGTTTTTAGTAGAGATGGAGTTTCACCATGTTGGCCAGGATGGTCTCGATCTCCTGACCTTGTGATCGATCCGCCTCGGCCTCCCAAAGTGCTGGGATTACAGGTGTGAGCCAGGCGTGCCTGGCTGTCTTCTTAATTTTCTATAAAAAATGAAAACTAGACAACCATGCTGCTTTCAGGATGGCTGGCCGACCATCTGTGCCAGACGGTCCGGGCAGAGCTGCAGTCCTGAAGCACAGAGCAAGGCCCTGGACCCCGAGTCCAGCCTTGGCGCTCTTTCCACCTTGACTACTTCCTAAGCCTCACGCCTCCTGCCTGCCCAGGTCCCGGCCCCCTTGCAGCCTCTCCCACACACGTACACCTCTGGCCTGCAGGGAAGCAGGTGGGTGAGCTGCCCCACTCACTCCTCATGCCCTGGTCCATGCCACCCCACTGTCCCTCATCCTCCCTGGACCCACCAAATCAGAAGCTAACACCAATGATGGCATCTGCCACCCAGCCTGGCCTCTCCCACCCACCTTTGCAGGTTTGAGACCCTCTCCAGGTCTCCCCTGCCAGAATTCTCAGTGGTTTCAGCACACACAGAGAAACAGGGAGACAGGAGTGGTTTCAGGACATGCCCTCTCCTGTCCCCACTGCTCAGCTCTCCTACCTCCTCTTCAAAGACCTAGTCCTGGCTTCACCTTCTCACCCTCTGGGCACACCTTACCAGTAGTTCTCAAACTTGAGTGGGTATCAGAATCCCCTAGGGGCTTTCGAAACCACAGACTGTGGGCCCTGCCTGGCCAATGCTGTGGACTGGAGACCCTCCCTTTGGGACCCTCCACCCTTCCCTTGTCATTACCAATAACACTGCCCCGACAGTCTCACTGCTGTGACCTGCCTATCCCACTCTCTCCAAAACCCTGATTCCAACAACTATGTGCCCCTTGAACTGTGCCCCCTCCAGTCCGCTGGCCACCACTTTTCCATTCTCTCTCTGGCTTTTCTCATGGCAGACACTCCCAGGCCAATTCCATCCCCCCTGAGCCCTTCACTTGGTCAGGCAGGCGGTGACCACAATGAATCTGGCTAAGCATGGGTGGGGACACCCAAAAGCACTCCCTTGGGGTCACTTCAAGGTCATGACTATGACCCCCTCAGTGGGCCCTGGGCACTGTCTGACCACCCTGTCCCCTTTCTCCAGGCTGTTCCCTTTCTGGCTCTTCTAGGTGACCATTTAGCACTAGCTCCCCCTCCCTCAGTTCCACTTCTAAAAGGTAGAAAATTTTTAGCTTCTAAAAGGTAGAAAATGCACTGTCACTTCAGTGGTCCTGAGCCACAGCTCTCAGTACAAATCAATTCCAGGTCTAATTTCTGTTCTGATCCTGCTGGTTAATTTCACTAGAAAAGAGAGGCTCCGGAAGACAGGCTCCCCAAGCTCCCACCCTGATGCTCCTTCCCATGGCTCCCATGACGGCTCTGAGCTCCTAGGCCACACCAAGCCCTCAATAGCACTCCATGTCCCTTGCTCACCCGCAGCCCAGGGACATGGCTCCAGCAAGTCTCTCCTCTGACATCAGTTTCCCCCTCGATTGTATCATAAGTATGCGGTTATTTCCATAATCAAAACAGACAGACAGATGCTTGCCCTTCACCCTATGGCCCTGAGCAGCTACCACTCCATTTTTCTGCACCCTTTACAGCAAACACTTGTAAGTGCTGTCTACATTTATCATCTCCATTTCTTTCCTGCCTGTTCTCTTGAGCCCATTAGGCTGTCGGCCCCACTCCTCTCCAAACATGCTCCTTCCTGACAGGGTCCCTGGTGACTACCATGGTGCCGGATCCAGCGTTTAGCCCACAGCCTGGCAGCAGCGTCTGACCCAGGGGTTCCCCTCTCCTTCCCTCCCAAACACCTTTCTTCACTCACCAAGCCTCCAGGAAACCACGGCTTGCATCCATCCACCTCCCTGGTGGCCCCTTCTCAGGCCCCTTTGCTCCTTATAAATGGTGGTAGTGAGAAGGGGGCCATAGCAGGGAGCAGGACTCAGTCCTCAGCTTTAAATACTCTCTGAGGGCCAGGCACAACAGCTCATGCCTGTAATCCCAGCACTTTGCGAGGCTGAGGTGGGCAGATCACTTGAGACCAGGAGAAGAGGTATCCACTAAAAATACAAAACTTAGCTGGGCGTGGTGGTGCACGCCTGTAATCCCAGCTTCCCAGGAGGCTGAGGCAGGAGAATTACTTGAACCTGGGGGGCAGAGGGTGCACCACTGCACTCCAGCCTGGGTGACACGGTGGGACTCTATCTCAAAATGCGTAGATACATACTCTCTGTAGGTGACGACTCACAATTACGCCTCTGGCCCAGAACTTGTTCTGCACCCTGTGTCACATACCCAGCTGGGCTTTAATTGGAAGTTGTGGCAGAAAATACCACTTCTCTCCCAGTAGCCATTTTTCATTCTTCCTTAGTAAAAGAATCGCCAGCACTTCCCTGCCTGGAATAAATGTGACATTTCCCTGCCTTCTTTAGAGTTAGGGGCAACCTCATGACTAAGTGTTGCCCAGGGAAATGTAAGTGAAAATCTCCATGCCTCCTTCCTGGTAGCTGGACTATGCACGTGATGGCTGGTGCTCAAGCAGCCATCCTGCACTAAGAAGTGACAGCCAGGAGACAAGGATAGCAGAACATTAGTCAGTGACCACAGAGCTGCCATATCAGCCCTGGACTGTTTTCCTGAGGATTTAGACTACATTCAAGAGACTATTTTAAGACGCTGTTATTTGTGGTTTTGTGCCACATTCAAGCAAATCTAATCCTAACAGATACAGATATCTAATGAACTTTGCATACTTAATGTATCTAAAATTGTAATTTTGGCTTCCACCCCTCCCACCCCACCAAGCTGCTCCTCCCACTGTCTTCCCCATCTCTGGAAATGCCAATTCCATCCCTCCAGTTGCTCAGGCCGCAAGGCCTGAAGTCATCTCTAACTCCTCTCTTTCACACGCCCCCACCCAGTCCTTCATCCAGTCCTGTTGACTCTACCTCCAAAATACATCCAGAACCTGACCCTTTCCCAGCACCCCCTGCCAGTGCTGTGGTCCCAGCCGGCATGACCTCTCACCGTGAGCACTGCAAAGGCCTTCCTGGAGGTCTCCTTCCTTCCTCCTCAGCCCCTAGCATCCACCCTCAACACAGGGGTATCAGGCTGGGGATCCTGTTCCACCTAAGTCAGATGCTATCACTCCTCTGTCCAAAACCCTCCAGAGTTCCCCATCTCAGTCACGGAAGAAGCCAAAGTCCTCTCCAGTAGCCTTCCAGCAGGACCTCGACCCTCTGCCTCTGAGGCCTCGGCGCCTGCCCCTCCCTCACTCCACGCCACGCACCAGGCTCCTCACTCTTCTCCGACCAGGTCTGGCAGGGTCCTGCCTCAAGGCCTTTGCCCTTGCAGCTCCCGTGCCTGGTCGTCGTTTTCCCAGGTCCACACGCGGCTCCCTTCTCGCCTGCTTTTGGGTCTCTACTTCAATGTGTACCCAGTCTACTGTCCTCTTTCCTGGCACACCTCCTCCTGATGCCACATCATAATGGGTGTGAGATTATCTGGCCCGTCTCCCCCGACTAGAAACTCCTTGAAGCCAGCTCCTAGGGCAGAGCGCAAGGCCTGCTACAAGGAGATTTGTGCCTGGAAGGCAGCAGGAGCATAGAGGCCGACTCTGTGGGCTCTGGCAAAAGGGGAGGGGCAGTCACCAGCTTCTCCTGGACTTGCTGCTTCTGAACCAGGCGGATCTGCTCCAGCTGCTCCTGGGTCATGCCCTTCCAGCGGTCGGGAACCACGCGGTGAGGCCCGAAGGAGCTGGCTGCCTGCTGCGGGTTCTCAGAAAGCAGGTCCCCGCGCAGCAGGTTGGTGATCTCGGCCAAGTTGTCCTCTTGTTCTTGCATTTTCTCTTGCTTTTTCCTTTCTGCTGACTCGATGGCCTAAGCAGGTGAAGACATTAAAGATGATCTGAGTGACCCCAGGGGTCTTCTGACACCCAGGCCAGCAAATCTCACTGGGGACCCTCAAGGGAAGAATATGCTAAGGGCAGCAGGAGCTGGGTGGAGAGGAGACATGTCAGGTACGGATGTGGGAGGGTCCTGGAACCTCTGCCTGAGCACTGCTGGGTGGGTGGGCTGGACTCAGGGGATCACACCCAGCACGTAAGAGCTCTGGGTCTTGCACCAGCTTGCCAAGGCAGGGAGCTCCCTCCCTGGGTTAAGCCACCACCCAGCGTTGGCCTGGCCCCACCCAGGGCAGGGCTCTGTGCCCCTGGCAGCCCTTGGACATTGGCAGGCTGCAAAGAACACCCGACAGTGATTCACAACAGTGATGACTTCTCAAAGGTAGAAAATGCACTGTCGCTTCAGTCGTTCTACATGCTGCAGTCCTCAGTACAAATCAATTCCAGGTCTAATTTCTGTTTCATTCCCTGGGAGGTCCCTGGCTGTGTGACCTGCACAAGTCAACCTCCCCTCTCGGGGCTGCAGTCATTTCTCTCTGAAGTCAGGAGATGGTGTAGGAGATGTGTACTTGGGTTAACAGTTGTCTTCAGTAACACATGGACAGGGCAGTTTGCAAGGGGCTGGCATTCCACGGGTGCTCATCAGAGGCCAGCTTGGTTGAGTCACACAGCACACGCTTTGCAGCTGGACGGGTACTCCCTAAGAAAGTCAGATCACCCTTTCAAGCCTCTTTCTTTTCTTTCTTTTTTCTTCTTTTTTTTTGAGACAGAGTCTCACTGTGTCGCCTGGGCTGGAGTACAGTGGTGTGATCTCTGCTCACTGCAACCTCCACCTCCTGGATTCTCCTGCCTCAGCCTCCCAAGTAGCTGGGATTACAGGTGCCCTCCACCACACCCAGCTAATTTTTTGTATTTTTAGCAGAGACAGGGTTTCACCATGCTGGCCTGGATGGTCTTGAACTCCTGATCGCCTGATTCACCCACCTTGGCCTCCCAAAGTGCTGGGATTACAGGTGTGAGCCAATGCACTGGCCTCTTTTTTTTTTTTTTTTTTTAAGACAGGGTCTTACTCCATTGCCCAGGCTGGAGTGCAATGGTATACTCATAGCTCACTGCAGCCTCAACTTCTCAGGCTCGAGTGATTCTCCTACCTCAGTCTCCCAAATAACTGAGACTATAGGGGTGTGCCACCATACCTGGCTAATTTAAACCAAAGTTTTTAGAGATAGCGTCCCACTATATTGACCAGTCTAGTCTTGAACTCCTGAAGTCAAGTGATCCTCGTGCCTCAGCTTCCCAAAGTGTTGAGATTACATCCATGAGCCATAGTGCCTGGGCCTGAGCCTGTTTCTTTGTCGGTTAACTTGGATTAATCACGCCTCTGTGGTAGGGCTGCTAAACATAGTGACTACTAAAAGCAGCTAACTATTGCTAGAATTTAAAATAATGGCCAACCAGGTGGATCACTTGAGGTCAGGAGTTCGAGACTAGCCTGACCAACATGGTGAAACCCTGTCTCTACTAAAAATACCAAAAAAAAAAAAAAAAAATTAGTCAGGCATGATGGCATACCCCTGTAATCCCAGTTTCTCAGGAGACTGAGGCAGGAGAATCACTTGAACCCAGGAAGCAGAGGTTGTAGTGAGCTGAGATCACACCACTGCACTCCAGCCTGGGTGACAGAGTGAGAGTTAGTCTCAAAGTAATAGTAACAATATTGTCTTATATTTAATATTGTTTTAATAATGATATTGACCTTTGCAGCTCACTGGGTAGTGAGCTCGGACACCTGGTGTCGTGCTTTGCCCTTCGGTCCTCCCCAGCACCTGCAGTTTGCTCTCCCCATTCCTCCCCCCACTGTTGAAAACCCACATTCTCTGGTGTCTGCCCGCCCCCACCAGCAGAACAGTTTAGAGTTTGTATCTCCAAAATATTTAGGTCACAGTGTGGCACTACTATACCTTAATTATAGCACATGCTCTGTAATGACACGAACATGAGGCTGGGCTCTGGTATTCTCCTCTCCAAAGGATCGTGACCCATGTGGTCTTTGGGGACCACAGTTGTAGTTGACAAGAGAATTTGATCAAGTAACCCAGGCCAAGTCCTCACCCACCGAAAACAGAATTGCATTTGAAAAGAAAATGTTGTTGGGGGAGGGAGGAGGAGGGGGCGAGCTCTAATTTCCATAAGTAAAAGAGGGCCAGACAGGGGAATCCCAGCTCTTTGTGAGGCTGAGGCGGACGGAGCGCTTGAGCTCAGGAGTTTGAGACCACCCTGGGCAACATGGCAAAACCCTGTCTCTACAAAAAAATACAAAAATTAGCTGGGCATGGTGGCATGTGCCTGTAGTCCCAGCTACTCGGATGGCTGAGGTGGGGGATCACCTGAGCCTGGGAGGTCGAGGCTGCAGTGAGCCAGGATCACGCCACTACACTCCAGCCTGGGCGAGGGAGTGAGACCCTGCCTCAAAAACAAGACAAAGAAACACAGAAGGATCCACTTCAGCAACTTCAGCGTCAGCTTGGAGGGGAGGGCAGGGTGTGGGAGGAGGTGGGCCAGAGTTTAGAGGGGGCGGGAGCTTTCAGAAGGCTCTGCGGCCCCAGCTTATCACAATAGTCTTCCTCCCTGCTGTCAGTGAGCAGCCACGTAGGTGTTCTTGGTAAAGGGGAGCTCGGAGAGGGGAAGACTGAAGCCAGCAGCAGGCGTGGCAGGAGAGCTGGGCAGTAACAGTCTAGTGGATGTCACCATCCTCATGTTACAGAAGAAACTGAGGTGTGGAAAGGGGAGTTGGGCAGGTTTTCCTCCAAGATTCAGAGATAAGGGACAGGACTGGGTCTCATCCGTCTCTGTAATCCATCAGGCAGCCCCATCAGGGCCTCCATCAGGGCTGGTGACGTGGCCAGGGGATTCCCGGGGAGGCAGGAGAGCCTCGGGAAGCTGCGGCAGAATTCGTCCCCGCATCCAGTCACGGAGCCTGGGGTCTCGGGGTACCTATACCTGGCTCTTGTTGAACTCTTTCACAGACACACAAACTGCCTCTCGGGTGGTGCTTTCCAGCTTCTGTAGGTGTCTGGCTGTCTCATCAAACTGCAGCCTGGTCTCTGTGTAGAAGGCCTCTGAAAGGAGGCGAGACACAATCAGACCCACCTGGCCACAGGAGTGCCTTCCCCCTGCCGTGTGGCCATTTGTGCCTTTGCCTCCTACTACTTCCTTAGCCATGAGCATGAGACGGGAACAATAATGACAGGACCTGCTCCCAGATGAGTGCTGGTGATCACTACTATGCTGGGGTCCTGGGACAGGCTGGTGGTGTGTCCCTTGCTGTCCTGCTCTGTGCGGACGCAGCTACATCCTTACAGTGGGCAAGAGATACTCTACAGCCCCGGAAATGATGTTCGGGACCTGCAGGACAAAAGAAGTGGGCTGGGAGCAGGTGCAGAGGTTTTGGGGTGGGAAAGGATTCAGCGGAATCCAGAAGTGAAGGAGCAAGAAACCAGGCAGGACTCTAGGAGGAAGGGGAGCCAGATGACAGACAACGTACAGGGGCAGGAGGACTTGCTCAGGCCAATGAGGAAGAGAAAGAGGAGGAGGACTAGGTGAAGGAGTCACGGTAGAAGGCCCAGACAGCAAAATGTGAAGATCTGGAGTCAAACAGAGCAGGCCCACATCCCAGCCCAACACTTCCTAGCTCTGTGAACCTCAACTATGACTTCACCTCTCTGAGCCTGTGTCCCGACCTGTGCAGCAGGACACACCTACTGTGCAGAATTACTATGTTAAAAAAAAAAGTCATCAATCAGAAGTTTCTTCATTCAAGTATTTGTGCCCTGTGAGTCTCCACCATACCTCCAAAAACAAAGACCAAATTCTTTCATCTTGAATATCTGGCCTCTGCACTGTCAGCCTCACATCTCACCCTTCATTTGTTCATTCATCCATTTAACATAGAGCCATCGAGAGCCTAGCATGGGGGTCCCACTTTGCTGGGAACATGGTACATGATGGAGAGGAAGACAGGGCTTTTCCTGCCTTCCTGGAACTTGCTGCCTAAGAGAGAAGACATCAACCAACACACGATCCCAGAATAAATGTATTAATACCAACTGTAGCCGTGACACGGAGAAAGGACAGAGAGACCAACAGGGGAGATGCTGGGGGCTCCTGGCTGAGGTGTAGGGGGGTAGGGATTACTCCTCTGGGAGCAAGTGAGGTTTGAGACTGCAGGACAAACAAGTGGGTTGGGAGAGGTACAGAAGTTCTGGGCTGGGAAAGGATTCGGCGGAATCCAGAAGTGAAAGAGGAAGATGGCAGGAACACAGCAAGTGGAGGGGGCGGAGTCAAAAGCAGAGGGGTGGGCAGAGGTGCAGCATGCAGAGCCTATGGTCTGCAGGAGGGTTCTACATCTTTCTCCATGTTCATGGGAAGCCATTAGTGGGCCTGAAGCTGGGATCGACAGGGTAGGGTGATGCTGTCCAAACCCCACACTGTTTTTTTTGTTGTTGTTGCTGTTTTTGACATGAGTTTCGCTCTTGTTGCCCAGGCTGGAGTGCAAGCAATGGCAGTGTTCTGAGAGCTGAATTGCATGTGGATTTCGAGGAAGAGGAGATGATCGACTGTGTCTTGTGCTGATGACAGGTCAAGATGAAGATCAAAAACTGACCTTGCCGGCTGGCTGCGGGCCATCAAGGCTGTCACACTTGTAATCCCCGCACTTTGGGAAGCCAAGGCAGGCGGATCACGAGGTCAAGAGATTGAGACCATCCTGGCCAACATGGTGAAATCTCATCTCTTCTAAAAACACAAAAATGAGCTGAGCGTGGCTGTGTATGCCTGTAGTCCCAGCTACTCCGGAGGCTGATGCAGGAGAATCACTTCAACCTGGGAGGCGTGGTTGCAGTGAGCTGAGATTGCATCATTGCACTCCAGCCTGGCAACAGAGCAAGACTGCTTCAAAAAAACCAAAAAACAAAAAACCAACCTTGGATTGGGCGACATGGAGGTTACTGGTGAGACTGGCCAGGGCAGTTCTGGTGGAACAGGGAGGGGCATAAATCTGGTAGGGTAGGTTCAGAGAGAATGGGAGGAGATGATCTGGGGAGACATCACTCATGGAGAGTAGAGTGGGGAAAGAAGAGGCTGGGAGGAGGATGAGCTGAGCAAGGAGACTGCAAACTGACAAGCAGAGAGGAGGGGCTCAAGAAGATGGAGTGTGGTCCTCCCTGCACCTGCTCCTTGTTTCGGCTTCCTTATAGCTTCCGACTATTTCATCGCCCGCTGACACACCCCAAGAGAGCAGGGATGTTGCCATCTTCATTACTGGGTCTTCCTGGCACAGAAGTGGCTGGAAGGATTAGTGCTGCCTGGGTACATGCGTGAAGAGGAGCTGGGAGAGCAGAATGCCGCTGACCTCAGTGAATGCAGGACGCATTGGGCTTTCTGCAGTTCCTTCAATGAGAGGCTGTTTTGTGCCTTAGAGCATTTGCCTAAGAGGTTCCCTGGGCCTGGGGAGTCCTGGTGAGGACATATGACCACCATGCCTGCAACTATACTCCCTAAGTTCGCTGTAGGAACTTTTTTTTTTTTTTGAGACAGAGTTTTGCTTTTATTGCCCAGGCTGGAGTACAATGGCGCAATCTCGGCTCACTGCAAACTCTGCTTTCTGATTCAAGAGAGTCTCCTGCCTCAGCCTCCCAAATAGCTGGGATTACAGGCATGGGCTGCCACCCCTGGCTAATTTTTTATTTTTAGTAGAGACAGGATTTCTCCATGTTGGTCAGGCTGGTCTTGAACTCCCGATCTCAGGTGATCTGTCTGCCTCGTCCTCCCAAAGTGCTGAGATAACAGGCGTGAGCCACTGTGCCCAGGCCCCTATAGGAACTTCCACCACAGCACCCAGGAGACTTGGGAAGACCTGCATCTTTCCCATTCATCTTCCCAGCAGGCTGTGAGGGCAGGGGCGGATTCTGAGTTACCTTTGCATGCCAGCATCCCACTGGGACCTGACACGGAAAGTGTTTCCCACTTAACTGAGGGGTGATTGGAGATGTTTTACTTCTGGAGGGTAGGCTCTGACTTTTCTTCCCCCACAGGGCCAAAGCAGCATGTGGCTGTGCACATTAGGACTTAAAAACACACATATAAAAACTGTAGGGTTGCTTAAAAACACACACACACACACACACACACAAACTGTAGGGTTGCTAAAAAACAAATTAAAAAAAAAAAAAAAAAAACAAGCCAGAACTGTAGGGTTGGTTTGTTGAGAAGAGCATGGAGACCAGTTGGTCCCTTCTGTCTCATTACCTGCGTGCTTCTGTTCAGCCCGGGCATTCTTCCATTCCCTCTGCTGCTGCAAGGACCATTCTCTGTTTTGTTCTTCTTGGAATTTCTTCCTCTCACGGAAGTTTAAATCCTCTCCCATGAATTTCTGCATTCCTGATATCGTATTCCGAATATCATTATCTGACTGCCGGGCTGGAAGATCTTTCTTAAGGGCTAGGGGGTCAGACAGATCAAATTCACGGCGAGTTTCTGGCTTCTGAAAGCTCTGTTGGAAGTCACTGATAGCCCTACAGAGATTTTTCCGATCCCTCTTTTCCCGGTTTTCCAATATGCACATTATTTTGTCGTTTTGCCTCATTTCAGCAGCTGGAAGAGAGATAGTATATCCATAAGCTTAGGATTCAGAGGAAAAAATAAATTTGAATATTCTATTCTATTCTATTCTATTCTAATTTTGAAATGGAGTCTCACACTGTCCCCGAGGCGGGAGTGCAGTGGCACAATCTTGGCTCACTGTAACTTCGGCCTCTTGGGTTCAAGCAATTCTCCTGCCTCAGCCTCCCAAGTAGCTGGGATTACTGGCGCCCACCACCACGCCTGGCTAATTTTTTTTGCATTTTTAGTAGAGATGAGGTTTCACTATGTTGGCTAGGCTGGTCTCAAACTTCTGACCT
Source organism: Cheracebus regulus (assembly GCA_963574635.1). Classification (NCBI taxonomy): domain Eukaryota; kingdom Metazoa; phylum Chordata; class Mammalia; order Primates; family Pitheciidae; genus Cheracebus; species Cheracebus regulus. The sequence goes on from CAUYQU010068972.1 coordinate 23,691, forward strand.
CTTGATCTGCCCGCCTTGGTCTCCCAAAGTGCTGGGATTACAGGCATGAGCCATCACACCCGGCCCCCATTTTATTTTTTATTGTTTATTTTTTTAGAGATAGGGCCTCATTATGTTGCTTGGGCTGGTCTCCTGGCCTCAAGTGATCTTTCTGCCTCAGCCTCCCAAGTTACTGGGATTACAGAAGTAAGTCACTGCACCCAGCCCATGAATCTACTTTAAAAACTAATTTTTTCAGTGATTGCAAGAGTAATACGACCCTCGAAAAAAGTAACACAGCCATTAAAGGATTGTTATGTTGAATATACAAAGAGTACCTACAAATCAATTTTAAAAACCCAAAAACCCAACCCCAAAATTCGCAAAATGTAGGAAGAGCCAGGCAAATCACTATAAAGAAACCTGAGTAATCAATACACTTATAAAAGGATGATCACCTTTTATAAGTGTATAAAAGGGAAACATCCAATGAATTGGAGGCAAAATATTTAAAATGCTAACAGTGGCACATATGAGTAAGGATGTGGGGAAACAAGATCTCTCATTTGTGGCTGGGTGCCGTGGCTCCTGCCTGTAATTCCAGCACTTTGGGAGGCCGAGGTGGGTGGATCATGAGGTCAAGAGTTCGAGACCATCCTGGCCAACATGGTGAAATTCCGTTTCTACTAAAAATACAAAAATTAGCTGGGCTTGGTGGCGCATGCCTGTAGTCCCAGCTACTTGGGAGGCTGAGTCACGAGAATCGCTTGAACCCAGGAGGCAGTGGCTGCAGTGAGCCAAGATCACGCCACTGCACTCCAGCTGGGCGATAGAGGGAGACTTTGAGGAAAAAAAAGGATCTCTCATTTGCTGCTTGTAGGAGTGTAACTTGGTACACTTACAACAAAGCAATTTTACAGCATCCCACAAAACTATCTTTGACCCATCAATTCCACTTCTAGATATCCCTCTCACAGGTGTGCTAGGGACAGAATACATGGACAGTCATCGCAGCAGTGTTCACAATGACAAAACAACTTTTTTCCTCAAAAAAAAGGAAAAAAAAATGCATGGGAATGATAAACACTTCTGAGGAGGAAGAAAGAAGAAAATTATGCAGTGGGGCGAGTGTTGCTGCTCTACATAAATAGGTATGTATATTAAATAAAATTCTCAAAAAACACTCAAGCTATCTGAAGCCAATTCGGCAAAATGTTAACATCTAGCCTGGTGACGGGTATGTATGTATCTGTCACATTGTTTTTGTAAGTTTGAATTACCTCATAACTAAAAATATTAATAAAAAAATAAAACATTTGGAACATATAGAACAGTATAAAGGAGAAAATAAAGCTTACTCATAATTCTATCCCTCCAACATTACCACTGCTAACATTTTGGTATATTTCCTGTCTTCTAAGCATATTTTTAAAACAATCAATAGCACATTGTACAATTTTGTATCCTGCTTTTCTCTATTATAAAAATCCTTATGGTGTTTCAAAACAGTGAAATTTCTTTTTTTTTTCCAATTTATTTTTTGTAGAGATGGGGTCTCACTTTGCTGCCCAGGCGAGTCTAGAACTCCTGGTCTCAAGTGGTCCTCTAGTTTCAGCCTCTCGAAGTGTAAAATTTCAACAACTGTTGAAATTGTTGAACATGATATGGGAAAATGAGTTCTATTTGAAGTGGAATAATCATAACTTGAATAGTATTCAGGGTACTTGAATAGTATTCAGGGTACTTGAATACTGTGATTTGAATCATGTCTATCTGTGAGTCAGCTTGAGGGTGTGAGCCCAGGCTTATGTGTTGTTTGGTATAAACAGCTGTTCTCCATAGAGGGTCTTAAACTTTTGGGCAGAGAAAGAGTGTGTGTGTGTGTGTCTTTCTGTGTTTAAGGCTTTTCCTACCCAGTTTTTTAAGAAAGTAGAGGAAAACATACATTTACCCTTAAAAATCTACTTCCTGTAATCCACATCCAAATTCAATAGCTGTTTTTCTTTTAAGAGAAGAATCAGTGCATTAAGTTAACTGAGTACAAGAAATTGTGAAATTTAAAAGGAGGAAGAGTATGAAAATGTTAACTTTTTATGTATGTGAAGAATGGAGGGCTGGGCACAGTGGCTCATGCCTGTAGTTCCAGCACTTTGGGAGAATGACGTTGGAGGATCACTTGAATACAGGAGTTCCAGACCAGGCTGGGCAACATAGTGAGACCCCCATCTCTATTTAAAAAAAAAAAAAAAAAAAAAAAAAGCGGGTAAGACTGGAGTCTAAAGGCACACAACCCTAAACCAATAGACAAGCATTCAGAAAATGCTCACCAAAGGCTTCATGTCTAGCTTTTTCAGTAGCTTCTTTTATCTTCTGGTCATGAACTTGAACATCCCAGGCTTCAGTGTCTCCCTATAAATGGAAAAACGGGAGACGGATTAGAGCCAGGTAATGTTATTAAGTAGATAACAATCCCACTTATTATTATCATTATTTTAAATCTTTGCCCCCATTGTAAACGAGTTGTAGAAAGCCTGGCTCAGGAGAGAACTGCTGGTGACTCCAGGCGAGGTCGAGAGGGAGCATTATTGAGCGTGCTAACCTTTAGCAAGGTCAATGCATCGAATTCTTCCTCCCCTCATCCTACTTCTCTCCTGCAAAACTCGGTGCCGTCTGCAGCCTCCTGGCTCAGATGTTTCATCCCAGAACTCATCTCCTTTCCCGCTCCACGCCGCCCCTCGCCCGCATCCGCCCTCTAACCCCGTCCCGGCTCCTGCCCTTTCACCCCAATGAGCCTGTTCCTGGCGTTGAAGACCCGCTTCTGCCTGCATAGCTCCGCGTGTCTCCTCTTGGCCAGGCTGGCGTCCTGCTGCAAGTCCCTGGGCAGCGCCACCGCCATGGTTTGGGAACCCACGGAAAGCCTAAGGGGTTTTTAGAAGACGCAGAATCAGGAGAAAAGACGACGAAAATAAGCAAGCTGCAGCGCAGGCTTGGTTGGCTCCCTAGGTCCGGCCAGGGAAACACGAGCTCGCAGCACGGTTTCCCGTCGCGGTGCCAACAGCGCCGCTCAGGTGCAGGCGCTCGCGCTAACTCAGAAACGTCAACAACTCGTTGCTAAGGAACAGCGCCGCTCTCGCCTCGCCTTGCTCTCGTCTCGCGATACTTGGAGAAGCCCTTCCCGCGCTTTTTCCGCGGGCTCGTGAGGACCCGGCTGAGGCGCGGAGGGCGGCGTCATGGGCCACCTGGAGCTGCTGTTCGTGGAGAACTTCAAGTCGTGGCGGGGCCGCCAGGTCATAGGCCCCTTCCAGAGGTTCACCTGCATTATCGGCCCCAACGGCTCTGGTAACTGAGCAGCTCGAGGCACGGCCAGAGCGCCTCCGCCGCCGCAGGCGTCCAGGCCGAACGTGGCCTGAGGGGTGTAGGCGGCTGCCGCGGGGGCTTGGCCGGCCTTCCCCGTCCGGCTTGGACCCTGACCCCGACCCCATCTCCGCCTGGCCCTGGCCCTTCCCCTACCCTTCACCCCACCTCAGCCCCGGCCCTCGCCCTCCACCCAGGGGTCCTGACGCTTCCTCTCCACCCCACCTCGGTCCCCACCCTCTTCCTCCACCCAGGGGTCCTGACGCTTCCTCTCCACCCCACCTCGGTCCCCACCCTCTCCCTCCACCCAGGGGGTCCTGGCCCTTTCTCTCGTCCCAGTCTTATTCTGGGCCTTGTTCTCTGTCCTCATTCCTTCTGCTTCGGGGACGTCTTTGGCCCTTGGCCCTTGTCACTCTGGTCCCTTTCCCTTTCTCATCCGAAGTTGAAATGACAGGGAGCTGTCGAGGAGGTAATGCGTTCCAAGTAGCCAGAAACCCCCAGTTAGATCCAAGGGAGCTTTGGCCCTGGAATGTAGTGATGACCCACTTTACTGAGCTTTTGCTAAGTTCCTGGCAGCACCGTCTTCGGTTAGCCCTGGCGGATGGCTGCTCTCTCCATTGTATAGTTGGGGAAACTAAGGTCTGGAGAGGTTCTTCCGAGTATTGGCGAAGGTCTCTACTCATAATACAAAAATTAGCCAGGTGAGGTGGTGCGTGCCTGTAATCCCAGCTACTCGGGAGGCTGAGGCAGGAGAATCGCTTGAACCCAGGAGAAGGGCGTTGCAGTGAGCCAGGATTGTGCCACTGCACTCCAGCTTGGGTGACAGAGCGAGACTCTGTCTCAATCAATGAATCAGTAAGGCCTGACACAGTGGCTCACACCTGTAATCCCAGCACTTTGGGAGGTGGAGGCGGGCAGATCACTTGAGGTCAGGAGTTTAGGACAAGCTTGGCCAACATAGTGAAACACTGCCTCTACTAAAAATACAAAAATTAGCTGGGTGTGGTGGCACACACCTGTAGTCACAGCTGCTTGGGAGGCTGAGGCAAGAGAATCGCTTGAACCTCAAGCGGTGGAGGTTGCAGTGAGTGGAGATGGCACCACTGCACTCCTGCCTGAGTGACAGAGCAAGACTCCGTCTCTAAATAAATAAATAAATAAATAAATTGCACAGTTCCGTGGTTTTTAGTATATTCAAAAAGTTGTGCAACCATCATCACCATCTACTTCCAAAACATTTTCATTGCCCCCAAAGAAACCTTGTAGTCATTAGCAGTCACTCCCCATTGTCTCTTCTCTGCCTAGCGCCTGGCAACTGCTAGTCCACTTACTACTTCTGTGGATTTACATGTTTGGGACATTTCATATAAAGAGAGTCAGACAATATATGGCCTTTGTGTCTGACCTTTCACTTAGCATGATGTTTTTTCAGGTTCATCTATGTTGCCCCTTGTATTAGTACTTATTTCCTCTTTATTGCTGATAATATTCCACTGTATACATATACTATATTTTGTTTATCCATTCATCAATTGATGTTTGGATTGTTGCCACTTTGTGGTATGTTATGCTGCCTTGACTCACTTGACAGAATATAACCTTTGTTAGGCAGGGACAATATTAATGGGATGAATGGATTTGGATGGGGAAGTATTTGTTTTAGGCAAATTTAAATAAGGATTGACTTACTGATTTTAAAAGTTTCTGTTTAGCTCTGTTAATAAGTAATGAATTACTTAATAATTTAATTCAGTGAATGTTTATCTTGTCCTATTTGCACTGTCTTATAATAGCCCTCAATGTGCAGATTATCCATTAACCCAAAAAAGCCGTTTTATGCCTGTTAGTTGATTGAGACTCAGCTAAGTAAATTTAAAGCAATTCTAGTTCTATTTAGAAAGATCCTAAACCTCTAAAACTAAGACATATTTCTAGTGCTTGGTAGTATTCCTTTGCTTTGTTCACTGCAACCTCTGCCTCTTGGGTTCAAGCAGTTCTTCTGCCTTAGCCTCCCGTAGCTGGGACTACAGGCATGTGCCACCACAGCTGGCTAATTTTTTGTATTTTAGTAGAGATGGGGTTTCACCATGTTGGCCAGGCTGGTCTCGAACTCCTGACCTCAGGTGATCCTCCTGACTGGGCCTCCCTGAGTGCTGGGATTATAGGTGTGAGCTGCTGCACCTGGCCTGAAAATTGAAATTGCTTTGTGGATATAGGGGAGATGTAAAAAGGGGAAATAATAGCATTGGTGATAGCTGCATTGACATTGCACCTAGGAAATTGTCTTGGAGAAAATCACGGGCCAATGGTTGGGTAACAGATTTAACATTGAGGTTAGGAAGGCACACAACTACCCTTAGGTTCATTAATTTGTTGGGAGAACTCACAGTACTCTACATATAGTTGGACTCAATATTATTATTTATTACAGTGAAGAAATACAAAGCACACTCAGCAAAGGGTAAGGGCATATAGGGCAAGGTCTTAGGAAATCATGTACAAGATTCTAAGTCCTTACCCATTGGTGTCACTCATTGCTTAATTCCTCCAGCAACTAGTCTACACATGTGAAATGTTACCCACCAGGGAACCTGATTAAGACTCAGTGTGCAGTGTTTTTGTTGGGAGATTGTCACATAGGCCCTGTTTGTGTCTCATATACCTAAATTCCAGAATCTTCTTAGGCTAGACCTTCTTAAAAGAAATTATAAATTAATATTCCAGAATTCTAGGAAAAAAGCATATGTTCAGCTTAAATCATATTGTTTGCACAAATAGTTTAGGCACAGTGAGCCACTCTTAATAGGGAATGTTAGAAACCCTCCCAACATCCAAATCCCTGTGAGCCAGCCAACCATGTAAGTGGGACTTTCAAAAAATAACAGTATCAGGCCTACTACATAAATTTTATAAATTTTCTGTAGTACCACTCTCATACCAATCATAAACAGTTTTAATCTAGCCCTTGAAAAGATCCTGAATTTAGTTAGCCTCTCTCTCTTTTTTTTTTGGAGTTGGAGTCTCTCTCTGTCACCTAGGCTGGAGTGCAGTGGTGCAATCTCCACTCATTGCAACCTCCGCATCCTAGGTTCAAGCGATTCTATTGCCTCAGCCTCCTGAGTTGTTGGGATTACAGGCATACATCACCACGCCCAGCTAATTATTGTATTTTTAGTAGAGACAGGATTTTGCCATGTTGGCCAGGCTGGTCTCAAACTCTTAACCTCAGGTGATCAGCCTACCTCAGCCTCCCAAAATGCTAGGATTCCAGGCGTGAGCCACCACACCCAGCCTTAGCCTCTCTTTTTTAAAGTATATGAGGATTTGGTGTTGCATCAATGCCTTAGGTGATAGTTTCCATATTTACAAAATGAGGATAACAAACTTAGTGAAGTTAAATGATTTGCCATGCTGTGATACGTAATAATGGAAGAGAGCTGGGATTTAGATTTGTATATTTCAGTCCTTAAATTTAGACCTCTTAATAGTCCACAATAGATGTGTAGAAGAAACAAATTATCTACATCAAATTTTTGAGTCATGCATTTTGGACATTGATGAAAAAGGACATGTGTATTGGCTGTATTTCACTTCAGTTGGTTGCCTGATTTCATCAGCTCTGGGCAGGGCTTTTTATCATTAAGAATGAATAATGTTTTATCTCTTTTGCCCCCAGGAAAATCTAATATAATGGATGCCCTTAGTTTTGTAATGGGAGAGAAACCAGCTAATTTAAGAGTGAAAAGTATTCAAGAACTCATTCATGGAGCACATATTGGAAAACCTGTTTCTACTACTGCAAGTGTAAAAATTATATATGTGGAGGAAAGTGGCAAAGAGAAAACATTTGCAAGGATTATCCGAGGTATTTTCTTATAAAATTTTTTTCATTTTATTTTTCAAGAATCAAGTAAGATTGCTCATTTTTTCTTTCTTTGGAGGATATGATTTATTCTACTGGCATAATGAGCTAGAATTCTTTTTTTGTCTTGCATAGCAAATCTCAGAAGCAAGTAACAGAACCTGTTTGATTCTCCACATAATTCTCCAATTATGTCTACTTTTCCTTAACAGACATAATTGTTCAAATACCCTACTGTCAAATAAAATTTTAAGATCTGGATATTTAGTTGAGATGAAGGAGGGAGTACCTTGAAGACAGAGAAATTATAAAATTTATTCTTGAGGTTCTTTTATCAGTTTTTCTTCGTGATGAACAAATTGTATGCATATTTTTGGCTTTACACAGTTTTTTCTATGACCAAAAAGCAACTTGAGTGAAATGTTTGAATTTGTGGTGTGTATATATATATTCACAGGAAAAGGGCAAGTACTGGGGAAAGAGGAAGAGGCTTTTTTTTAAAGGATGTGGGTAAATAAGAGACCAGTAGTGGTTGCATTCTTTGATCAGTTATTCACATGTAACAAGGGTAAAGGAATACACTTATGCATTAGGCTAGCTCAATGAATCTGCATTTTTATATAAGATAATATATGCTGGGGCCGGGTGCGGTGGCTCACGCCTTTAATCTTAGCACTTTGGGAGGCCGAGGCAAATGGATTACGAGGTCAGGAGTTCAAGACCAGCTTTGCCAACATAGTGAAACCCTGTCTGGACGTGGTGGTGGGTGCCTGTAATCCAGCTACTCAGGAGGCTGAGGCAGGAGAATCCTTTGAACCCAGGAGGCAAAGGTTGCAGTGAGTGGAGTTCGTGCCACTGAACTCCAGCCTGGATGAAAGTGTGAGACTCTGTCTAAAAAAAAAAAAAAAAAAAAAAAAATTAAATAATACAGGCGGGGCATGGTGACTCATGCCTGTAATCCCAGCACTTTGGGAGGCCACAGCAGGAGGATTGAGACCAGCCAGGGCAACATGGTGAGACTCTGTCTCTACAAAAAATCAGCTGTGTGTGGTGGCATGAGCCTGTAGTCACAGTACTTAGGAGGCTGAGGTGGGAGGATCACTTGAGTCCAGGAAATCTAGGCTATAGGGAGCCAAGATTGCACCATTGTACTCCAACCTGGGCAACAGAGCAAGACTCTGTCTCAGAAAAAAAAAAGATAAACATAGGGCAGAGGAGTCAATCACATTTGCATTTATCTCAGATAAGCAGAGGGATGACTTTGAGTTCTGTCCTTTGTCCTGTACATGTGAAGATAAGCTATCAATTTATATTGTCAGGTCGAAATTCAGCAGAACTGTTTTAGGGTAAAGATCTTGGGGCCCACAAGGAATTTCCCTGTGGATAAATTGTGAGGGAGGCATGCAGTTTTTTTTTTTTAGTCTTCACAGCTATATTATTTAGGAACAAAATAGGAGGCAAGTTTGCATGCCCTGGTTCCCAGCTTGACTTTTCCCTTTGGCTTAGTGAGTTAGGGGTTCTGAGATTTATTTTCCTTTTACATCCTGACTAGGATATATGCTCCTTGAGATCAGAGACCTTTATGTCTTTTGTTTGCCACTGTAAAATAGACCTTGACACATAATAGACAATATTTGTTGACTCATTAAATGCATTTATTACCATGTATATTGTTATATAACTGGCCATCTCAGTAAGAAAAGTAATTTTATTAAACTTTCAATGGATTTTGAGATATATCTGATATATTTTTAACAGGCTTTATTCTTTTGTTTTAGGGAGATGCTCAGAATTTCACTTTGATGATAATCTCGTGAGTCGTTCTGTTTACATTTCAGAGTTGGAAAAGATAGGCATAATAGTCAAAGCACAAAATTGTTTAGTTTTTCAGGTAAGTAGCTGTAGTAGTTTATTTGATTCAGAGTTTTGAAAATACATCACTATATTTTACATGTTGGTGTGCTTTGCTGTTTTTAAAAGGGAACTGTAGAGTCGATTTCATTGAAAAAACCCAAAGAGAGGACCCAGTTTTTTGAGGAAATCAGCACTTCAGGAGAGCTTATAGGAGAATATGAAGAAAAGAAAAGAAAGTTACAAAAAGCCGACGAGGATGCACAATTTAATTTTAATAAGAAAAAAAATGTAGCAGCAGAGCGCAAACATGCAAAATTAGAGAAGGAAGAGGTAAGATGTCATGAAGATGTAACCACTCAGTGTGGGATACAAAACTTTCTCTGTTAGAATCACTAGGTATGGGCTTGGGGTTACCAAGAAGATTAATAGTATAAGACAATTAAAGCCCAGTATTCATTAACATAAACTTTTTGCTCCCACTGTTTGGTATTTTCTTTCCAAATAGGCAGGACAGCCTGAACTAGAAAAATGTCTGATTTTCCCAACTAAAAACAAGCTTGATGGTTTCTGTCTTATGTGGCAAAGGCTCTCAAATTTTGGATATTAACCTCTTATGCTCTTAAAATTATTGAGGACCCCCAAAAGTTTTTGTTCATATGGGTTATTATCTATTAATATTTATTGTATTTGAAATTAACACTGGAAATTTAAAAAATATTTTAATGATCCCTGTACAAATAGTAGTAAATTCATTACATGTTAACATAAATAGTGTTTTTATAAAATATAACTATATTTTCCAAAACCAATTAGAAGAGAGATACTGTTTACCACTTTTATAATTTCCTTAATGTCTAGCTTAGTAAAAGACAGCTGGATTCTCATAAATACTTTTGTGTTAAATCTTAGTTATGCTAAGGCCTAGCAATTTTATCCATACTGTCAGTGCAAGTGTCAACACACTGAAATAGACAAATAAGTCATAGTATTATTATGAAAATAGTTTTGCTTTCAGAACTCCCTAAAAGGGTCTTGAGAACCTCCTAGGAGGCCATGACCACATTACATGCAAATGTACCTCTGTGATATTTCTTGATCCTCTTCACAATGCCTAGTATAGTACCTTGACTTTGGTTATAGTTGTAAGGTTAGCTGAGAGAAAGAAGAGTAGACTCAAAGTTAGGCAAGCAAGTTTTATTAACTTGCCAGGGTGCCTCATAACAATCAAGGAGGAATTTATATGGGGTGTGAGGGGCATAAGGGAGTTTCAGGACTGAGATGGAACAGGCACTAGAGGTAGTTTGTTAACTTGGGACAGACTTACAATACATCATCCTGTGACTTTTGTGGTGGCAGTTTTAAAATTACAGATTTTACAGTATGTTTAAAACAGGAATTTACAAGTATGGATACCAAACATTTGTTTTCCCTGTCCTCACTGGAGTTGCCCAGATCACCATAATCAGGCTTTGCTTAATTGTAGCACCTAGATAGGAGTTGAGGAATGCAGCTGCAGAGCAATCAGAGTGGGGGCGGGGGTCAGCTTGCACGGAGGGGGTTTTCTGAGGCAGCTTGTCCTTAACATTCCAGCCTTTCAATAGGTAATAGAAGAGGAGTACCGTTGTTATCTGGCAACTTCTTGGTGGATAGGGGCTATGTTTAGGTCGGGGGCTAGATAGTAGGGATTGTTGTTCCTGGAGCTGTCAGTATTCTTGGAGCAGCATTATGTCTTGTATTGTTCCATGGGTGAGAGCTTTAATACAGTCCTGTAAAAACTAGGGGAGGAGTCGTTAAGAGATGAGCCAAATGCTGGGAGGAAAAGAGTTATGGCAGGACCTAGGAGAGGCAGTAGCTGGGGTGCCCAGGAGTTACGGAACTACTAGGTCCAGGTGAACTGACTGTCTTTAAGTTTTTGTGCTTGATCTTTGAGTTTTTTGACAGCATCTTGTACCAACCCAGATTCATTGAGGTAGAAACAGCATTGTTCATCTAAAAAGAGGCACAGACCTCCTTTTTCGGCAGTAAGGAGATTTACACCTTTGCGATTTTGTAGGGTGACTGCTGCTAAAGAGTCTAGTTGGTTTTGGAGGTGAGTAATAGAGTCTGCTATTTCTTCTAGTGACGATCGGAAGTCTTGGGAGAGTGACTGAGGTTCCTAGGCTTCCTGCTTTTAATCCAACACTAGTTCTGACTTCAAGGGCTACTAATAAGGGAATGAACTGTATTGCTCTTTCTGAGCAAGCATGTAATGTAGCAAGGAGTAATGAGAGAATGTAATGACAGGGCGTTCTTTGTTTGGAGAGACAAGATTAATGTTGGGGGTAAGGTAGACTACGGTGCAAGTACCTGTCCAGTTGGCAGGGAGAGAGAAGTAGGTTGTGGATCCACAGAGGAAGAAGATGCCTTCGGTGTTAATGCAGACAAGTGGATTGAGAATGGGTGTTGGAGGGTGTAGCTTCCTCTTTTGGAGGGACTCGTTCAGCTTCAGCAACCCAGAGTGAGGAGGAGAGAGACCTCCCTTTGAGAACTCCTGTCTGGGGTAGGGGTTTCCGTGTTTGAGAGGCAGGAGGGGAGATAATGCGGAAACCGAGGGGAAACCGAATAATCTACTCAGAGTGAGGTATGGGAAGAGGGATGAGAGATGGTTTGAGTTGAGCTACATGCAGAGAGAGGGATAGTTCCTATGTGTATGTGTCCATTGGAAGAGGTGACACATAAGAATGGGACCTTGGATAGCAGGGTGAGGGAGTTTTGTGCAGTTGTAATTGGCAGTATATGTGGAGAGAAGTTTGGTAGCTCTGTTAGCGAGGGCAGTGGGATAGTTCCCAGTGAGGGTGAGGGCTCTGTCTACAAAGGCAGAGCCTTTTTGGAAGGTG
>CAUYQU010068976.1:0-61731 GCA_963574635.1 Cheracebus regulus
TTGTTTTTATCTTTATTTTTTTTTTTTTAAAAATATATTTTTGTTTTTTTAATATTTAATAACTTTTTAAAAAAAAAAAAAAAAAAAAAAAAAAAAAAAAAAAAAAAAAAGAAAAGAAAAGAAAAGAAAAGAGAAGAAAAAGAAAGCCCATCTCCCCTTTTGCTCCCCAGCCCCTGGTCACCTCTGTTCTCCTGTCAGTCACTATGGATTTGCCTATTCTGGACGGACATTCCGTGAAAATGGGCTCATATGACCGTGGCTTTCAGTGTCTGCTTTTTTCACTGAGCATGATGTTTTCCAGGTTCTTCAGGTTCTTCTGCCTCACAGCCTGTGTCAGAGCTTCATGCCCCTTCATGGCCCAGTGATGTTCTGTCACACGGATGGATCACATTCATTTTCCCTATTCATTTGCAAAGTGATGGGCCCTGGGCTGCTTCCCAGATGGCATGAGCAGCGCTGCTGGGAATGGGTTGCTGTGTGCACCGTGCTCCATCCTCTTAGGAAGATCCCTGGGGCGGGACTGCTGGGTCACTTGGCAATTCCGTTTGGCCTTCCCGAGGTGGCAGCGCCACTTCCACCCCCACCTGTCTCATGTGGAGTCTCCTCCTCTTCTGTCCCTTCCTCAGCCTCCCCTGCGCATCCCCTCAACCCTGAGAAGGTTGTCTCCTCCTCGGACACACCCAGCCTCAGGAGCCTGCTGTTCTCTGCCATGCCCTCTGCACTCTCTACTTCACGGTCATCTTACGCTGGGGGAGGCCACATGTCACCCAATAGGGCCACATGTTCTGATTCAATGTCAGAGGAACTCAAAGCCCAACGGCATCAGCCTGTCTCCGCCAGGGTCTCAGGGCAGGGAAGAACACAGAGGTTCGCCATGACAGCTGGGTATGCGATGCTGGCTCCAGGTGTGCCTGTGGGGCTGTGCTGCAGGCCTCTCAAAGCCTTAGCCTGGGGGTCAGCAATGCCCCTGCCCGGCTGGGCTGTGGTGAGTGGTGTGTATGCAAACTTGGGCTGGGGAGAAAAGAGCTGGACAGCTCCACTGTGCAAAAAGCACCACTCTCAGAGCCCAGTGATGGCCTCAGCGTGATCCAGCCACTCCCCTTCTGGGCATGTCCCCAAAAGAACTGAAGGTAGAGTTGAAGAAAAATTGCATACCCACATTCGGGAGAATCTGCCCAAGTGTCCATGCACACAGACACATGGAAAAGCAAAACACAGCGCATCCCACACTGAGCCCGACCCAGCTCCTGGGGCCACCGCCGCCAGCCTGGTCCTTCCCACATGAGGCCGACACCAGCACCCAGGCTGGTCCATCCCATGCTAAGCCTGACCCAGCACCTGGGGCTGCCACCACCAGCCTGGTCCTTTTCTCACCATCTGCAGAGGTGGCCAGGGGACCTTACTACCCTGAGATCTGACCTGAGGCCCCACTGCCTGCACAATAAAACCCAAGCCTTTGAATGGCCGCACGGAGCATCACACTCCACCTCCACCACCCTCCAGCCTCCTGTCCCTCCTGGGTCCTGATGCCAGCATCTCCACCCTCAACCTCTTCCTCCTACTGTGCAGTAGCACTGGGACCTGGCTTTCCAGAAACCACACTCTGTGCAGCTCCCTTGGCATGGGCCCTCCACCAACACTCTCCTCTTCTCCACTGGTATATTCCTGCTCATGCCCCTCCAGGGAGCTATGTGCAGTATACGTATGTCCAATGGAGAAACTTTCTGTGTATGTATATCGCAGACACAGAAAGCATTCCCACCCGCTGGGCGTGGTGGCTCATGCCTGTGATTCTAGCACTTTGGGAGGCTGAGGTATGTGGATCACCTGAGGTCAGGAGTTCAAGACCATACTGGCCAATGTGTCGAAACCCCTTCTCTACTAAAAATACAAAAATTAGCTGGGCATGGTGGTGCGCGCCTATAATCCCAGCTACTCAGGAGGCTGAGGCAGGAGAATCGCTTGAAGCTGGGAGGTGGAGGTTGCAATGAGCCGAGATCGCGCCACTGCACTCCAGCCTGGGTGACAGAGTGAGACCCTTGTCTCGGAGTTGCAGAGCGGGGAAGCACTCCTACCAATCAATAAGAAAAGCACAGACAAAAAGACTGGTATCCTCTCAACAGGACACAGCCGAGTAGCCAGTAAACACACAAACGAGTGTTCACCTTCACAAGCCACTGAGAAACACAAACGAAACGAACACGAAGCCGCCATACACTCATTCGAAAGGGTGGGAAACACATCGATGGGCAAGGTGGGCATGCTGGAGCCGGCCATGTTCCCGTGGGGGGAGAGAGGGCCCCCGCCCAGGGACGAGCACCAGGGCCTGGCCTTCAAGCCTTGTTGCTATCGTGGGCATGTCCCCAGCTGCAACGGGCCCTCAGCTCCAAAGGACCTGGACCCTGTGACAGCCCTAACTGGGAACTGTCCAAGTGTTCATGGAGACAGACAGATGAACAATCATGATACGTTCACGGCGGAGTGTGGGCAACGGGCAAGTGTAGTGACAGTGGGCACAACCTCAAACGCATGCACGTTCACACCAAGGGACCACACGTGGACACTGCGTTCCATGTATATGACGTGCATGCCAAGCCAGTGCAGTGGTCTGCGCTGTGGGGCAGTGGTGATGCCTGAGGGGTGACAAGGGGAGCTCGAGGGGAGGGTGTGGGAGCGGGTGGGATGCTCCGCTTGCGGGTGTCTGTGCAGCTTCCGGATACCCCACACTCTGATGCTTCACTTGAACACAGAGCTTGAGAATTCCTCTCTGCAGAGACTGGGTCCCAGGCCTCAGGCCTCCTGAAGACTCATGAGCACCCATCCCAGCTGCCAGCTGGCCCATGTGAGCCTGCTAGACCCAGAAGAGCCTGAACACAGGGATGTGCATTTCTGATGTGCCTCTCAGGCATGTGTGCAGAGCAGCTGCCAGCACTGAACCTCACACACAGCACGGAGCGTCACACACAGCACAGAGTGTCACACACAGCACTGAGCATCAGCTGCAAACAACTGCATGGAGGCCGTATAGTGAGAGGCAGCGGTGGGGCTGGGATGGCCCCAGACACAGGGGTGAGGCGAATGAGGGGCGGGGTAGGAGGAGAGTGCCCACCCAGTGCTGGACCCTGGAATCCCTCAGCTAGGTGGCCTCCTGGGGACCCAGGTGAGCCCTCCGTCCATGTCCACACCAGCAATGCAAGCAGGGGCTCGGGAAACATTAGTGCTTTCATGTGCCTTTCCATTTCCTTTTCCCCCTTATTCTCTCAGCACCTGTTTTTGCCAAATTCTAACCCCTGTCTTCAGAAATAAGAGAAAGATTTGTCCATAGCAGTCCTGCAGGGAGAAGGGGCAGAGCAGTGAGGGTCACGCCCTGGGAGGGCCAGGGAGGGCAGTGCAGGACAGGTCAGGGCCAGCCTCATTGCGCCCACACCCGAGGTGCCACCTCTCCGGGAGCCACTGCCCTGCCCTGGCCCTGCCCGCCCGGCCCTACCCTCTCCCACCTTCTCCTGGTGCTGGAGGCCCACTCCTGCCCTGCCTCCAGCCCTACACCACCCTCTCCCCGAGCCACGCCCCACTCCTGCCCCGCCCACCCGGTACCTCCCACCCTCTCCCACCTTCTCCTGGAGCGCTCCGCCCCGCTCCTGCAGCAGGCAGTTGATCATGACGGTAGCTGCTCGGGAGCAGTTCTGGTCGGGGTCTCCCAGGCCCTCAAACATAGTTAGCAAGAGGCTGATGAGCTGGTCTGGTGGGAGGCGCCTGGCAATGATCTAGGAGGAAGGTGATGCCGGAAGGTTGGGGAGGGAAGGGGAGCACCTCCAAAACCACTTCTCACAGGCATTGTCTCAAGGGCTGGCATCAGGGCAGGAGGCCATGTCCCTCCTTGCAGCCCTGCCCCGCCTTCCAGCCCTGTGCCTTCAACGAGCTTGAAGCCCGTGGGTGGGGTCTCATTCTCCAGAAGCTGCCAGGGTCTGCTGGAGCATGGTGGGCTCCTGGAAGGTCGTGCCTGGGCAGCTGCAGGCTGGGTCACAGCACCCTCCTTGGCTCCCTCTGGCCAGTGAAGTGGGCTGGGAGCAGCCCGTGGTGCAGTGACCCTGGAGCTCTCCAGAACACGGGGTCAAGGGCAGATGGGCCTTGGCTCATACCTTTAATCCCAGCACCAGAAAGGGCCCAGTTGACCCGCCCTCCTTCCTCTGTAGGAGACACAGTCCCTGGAGCTGGAAGGCCATTCCTAAGCACCAGATGGAGACAGGCAGTGCCCACCTTGGGGACCCACATGAGAGCACTGAGGGAGGAGCAGCTTTCTTATCCCCTTGGAAGGACTTTTTTTTTTTTGAAATGAAATTCTTGAATAGAACTCAAGTTTGTGTTTTAACATGCTGAGCCTCAGACTGGACCAGGCAGGCACGGGTTAAGAGGGATGCCGTGCCCAGGGCCATCCTCCCTCCAAATGGCAGTGGGCAAAGCCCCTTGACCAGCTGGAGCTGAAGGCAGGGCCCAGCTCTGGCCCCTTGGCAAGAGGGCGAGCCTGCTGCACCCCACAGGTGATGACCCCAGCCCCCTACATGGCTCTCGGGTAGGCTTTGGGCACAAGTGCGGCACAAAGCAGCCCCTGGAGATTCTGTTCCAGAAAACTGCATGTTCACGAGCAGGCCAGGGGGCCTTGTGGCATCCGATTCCCTCCTCAGCCTCTGCCAGGTCCCAAGACAAACAGCATCTTCCTCTTGCATGGATTACACTGCCCCAGCATAGGTGGGTGTGGGTGATGGGGCTGGTCTAGGGCGGCGCCAGCAACTAACACAAACACCCAGGCCCCTGCCCCTTGCCCACTGGCCATGGGTGGCACTTACAGAGGCTAGGGGAGGCCAGGTGCTGCCTCGGAAGTCCCTGTTAGCCCCAGACAGTGCCAGCCTGCCTTCCGGCCGCAGAGCTCCCAGCTGGTACCTGGCCTACGCTGTGGCAGGTGTGGAAGAGAATGGCGGGGTCAGGGTGCACGAGGCCATTTTTGAGGCTGAGGAGCCGTTCCACCACGTCATCGCGGTAGTCCCGGGAGAAACCTGAGAGGTGGCAGGAATGGGCAGTCAGGCCCAGGCCTTCCCTGGTGATCCCACGGCCTGGACTTTGCACCTCATACCTCCCGGCACCCCTGCACGACCACTGGCCTCTGTACCCCTGACAAGGGCTCACCCTCATAGCCGAGCTGAAGGTAGAGCAGGGAGTGGACGCAGTCCATAGCCTCCTGGCGGGTGGCAGGCCACAGGTCCGCACACCTCGGGGAAAAGAGGCCGATGAGGAGGCCCAGGTTGTGGAAGGGTACCAGGGCCTGGAGGAGGAGATGGCTGGGCTATTGGAACGCTGGGGGTGGGCAGATGCCACCTATGCCATCTACATCGAGAGGAGGGCTAGAGTGTGGCCAGGAGTGCTGCTCGTGGCCATGAAGCTCTGGGCCCTTGCTGTGGCCAACATGGCCCCAGTGTGCTCCTCCCTCCCCTCCCGCTGCTCAGCTCAGCTCTGACCACACCTTGTCTACACCCGGACCACACAGGATCCCAGGCTGAGCCCCTACAAGAAGGGGCAGGCCATGCCGATGTGGGCCAAGCAGGTGTGTGCAGGCAGACAGACAACCAGGGTGAGGGGAGCCCCCAAATGGGCAACAGAGGGCAGGTCGGGGTGGGAGGAGCACACAGGCTCTGCTGATCTGGGTGAGGGGCAGGACTTTACAAGACCCCCTTGCACCCTGACTGGCTCTGGTCCTGCCTTCCAGAGCCTTTCTGTTCTCCTCAGTCCTGCCCCTCCCACGCCCCTACTTCCACATCTCCCCAGCATACTATCCGTTACCCTCCCACCACCGCTCCCTTCTCAGCCTCCACACTCGAGGCCTTCCTGGGAGGTGCTCCTACCCTGCCCTTGCACTGGCTCCCGGGCTCTGATGCTCTATCAGACGGAAACCTGGCATCTACCTTGGTGCCAATGAAACTCCTCATCCCCTAAATCACCACGAGTAAGAAAGAATTTCAAGTCAGAGGGAAAGGGTGGAATGTTAGCTAAAGACTGCGGGTAAGCCCGCCATTTTCTTGGTGAGGTTAGACACACGCCACACCACGCACCAAGGTAAGCTGCAGCCAGACCAGGGTTATGTGATAGGCAGGCCATGAAAACATGCAGGTGGGGGAGCCCTCAACACACAAGATTTGCTCACATAAAGAATGAAAGTTTCAGCTGAGTGTGGTGGCTCACACCTGTAATCCCAGCTCTTTTGGAGGCTGAGGCTGGCGGATCACTTGAGGTCGGGAGTTTGAGACCAGCCTGGCGAACATGGCAAAACCCTATCTACTAAAAATACAAAAATTAGCCAGGCGTGGTGGGTGCCTGTAATCCTAGCTATTTGGAAGGCTGAGGCAGGAGAATCTCTTGAACCCAGGAGGCGGAGGTTGCCATCAGCCAAGGTCATGCCACCGTACTCCAGCCTAGGTAAGACAGCAAGACATGTTCTCAAAAAGAAAAGAAAAGAAAACAAAGTTTTGGTGCATTAAAAAAAAGGCCAGGTGCAGTGGCTCACATCTGTAATTCCAGCACTTTTGGAAGCTGAGCCAGGAGGAACGCTTGAGCCCAAGAGTTCAAGACCAGCCTCGGCAATGTAGCAAGACTCCATCTCTACAAAAAATAAAAGAAGATTAGCTGGGTATGGTGGCATGCACCTGTAGTCTCAGCTACTCGAGAGGCCAAGGCGGGAGGATCACTTGAGCCCAGGAGTTCCAGGCTGCAGTGAGCCATGTTTGCACCATTGCACTACAGCCTGGGCAACAGAGTGAGACCCTATCTCAGGGAAAAGAGAGAGAGAGAAAAAAAAAAAAGCCTAGAATAATCCTGATAGATGACAAAAAGATATTTAGCAAAATCTACTATCTGTTCCTGATAAAAGTTCTCATTAAAATAAACAGATGCTTCTGGAACATGATAAAAAAAATATTGTCAACCAAATCAAGCACCGTGCTTACCAGTGAAGCCCTGGAGACCAGAGACACACGTTCCTCCTGGCTAACAGTACCCCTGATGACCATGAACTACACTCTGGGCAGCCATCCCTGACAACTCCCGGCCTTGACAGGCCCTCAATCCACATCTCCAGGAAGAGGACTGTGGCATGAGCTAGAGTGGTGGCCAGAGGAAGCCAGGAAGCCTGCTTGCACTCTGGGTCATGAGTGTCACAGGGAGCAGCACCCCAGCCAGGGACCCAGCTACTCACGCTGACACGCAGATGCTCCAGGAAGTAGCGCAGCAGGTGGGCGCTTACGCCCAGGGCCCGTGCCCGCTCGTGACCTCTTGGGGACTTGATCCATGGGCTCAGGTGCTGAGGAAGAGGAGGCTTCACACAGGCACTGCTCAGAGGGCAGCCCTGGGAGCAGAAGCCTTGTGCATCGTGGGCCAGCTCAGTGTCCCTGCCGAGCCATCCTTCCCAGCCTACAGGGGGCCAAGCCGGGGACCCAGAGTGGTGCCAGCCACAGGCCACCACAGCTCCTCTGGCCCTGCCACTCTGTCCTCCAGTCTTGTCATAGACACAGGCCAGCCCAGGTGAACCTGGGGCCAGTGAGACTGTGGAGGCACAGAGTGGAGCCCACCTTGGTCCTAGAAGAACACATTCTGAGCATGGGGGTCAGCCCCACCCTAGCCCACCACAGCACCACCCTGGCAGTGGCCCCCAGATAGTCAGGAGCCATGGGTACCCATGGGCCCATCCATCCCTGCACCATGCAGTGGCGGGAGAGGAGGACAAGCTTCAGAGGTCCCATCTGGGTCAGGGCCTCCCCGATCTGCTTGCCGGCCGAGATGGGGGGATGCACCTGCCTGTTCATAAACCGCCCCCAAGTGCAGAGAGCACCAAACTGTCCCTGCGGTGCTCCCATGGGGAGAGAGTGCCAGGAGAGGCAGGTGAGGGGCCAGCAGCCAAGTGGAGCCCCCTCCATGCCCCCATCCCAACCCCCATGACAGTTCCCACCCCTGCACACCTCAATCATGATCTGCAGGCCCTGGGGGGTCATGTTCTGCTGTAGAAGGCTAGTCAGCAGATCCTCAAGGGTGTGTAGCGTGTCCAGATACAGGGACTGGAAGGAAAGCCAGGCCGCCCGGCCCCGCCAGTGACCCCACCGCCTACAGCGGCCTTCCCGCTGCTCCCACGGTTGTGGACACAGGCAAGGGAAACACGGGGATACCTCCTGGCAGCCTCTGTCCTCTCCCTTGGGCTCAGGCAGCAGGGCCATGACGCTGTGCAGGCAGCCACGGATCACATCTGCCCAGGCCTGCTTGTCCAGCGCCGGCTGCACAGAGCTAAGCAGCAAGTTAAGGGCCCCAGACAATGATCCCGAGGCTAAGGCCTGGACACCCAGCAACCTCCAGGCCTGTGCAGGCAGCACAGATACTGCCATGTTTAATCTGCTCTAGACCACGGCAGCACCCCATGCAGCGCACACACACACACGCACACACACACACACACACACACACGAAGATGCACGGGCCTGTGCAGAGGCAGGAAAGGATACACCAAGTAAGTGCAGGTGAGCATGGCTTTCTTCCGAACAGGTGTCCTCAGGGAGTCCAGAGGCTCTGCCCTGATGAACTCCTGGGTGAGGCAGGTGCATGACTCAGCCTTTGGAGGAAGCGCCAGCTCTCCTCCCTGGTCAGCCTCTGCCTCCCAGCCTAAGTGACAGGCGGGATCCGAGGAGCAGAGCCCCATCGGTCCCTACACAGCCCCTCCCATGTTCCCAGGCTCTATTCATGTTATCACCCTTGGTGCTCCCCATCCCCACCTCTGACCTCAGTCTCCCAGGAAGCTGCTTAAGGACCTGCCAGGCCATGGCCGCACTCACCATCATCTGCGCCACCAGCTCTGCTTTCCGGCTGAGGTGGAAGGAGCCAGCCTGGGTGCTGCTGCAGATGGCGTGGCTGATCATGCACACACTCTGGACGAGGCACAGCTTCAGGGCTGGGTCCTGCAAGGACACAGAGCTACAGGAGCTGCCCACACCTGCCCTCCAGGGCTGAACCTGCACACACCCCTTTTCTTTTCTCTGAAGCCAGATGTGCTGCACTCTGCTCTCAAAGGAGCTCTCCAGCCAGCCCTCTTGCTTATCAAAGTCTGTGTGGAAGAGGGGGACCCAGGGGTCCCCCGTGTCACACTCCAGGGAAGATAGACCGTAGAGCAGACATTGTGTGGTATGACCAGAGGGCCCCCTACAGCAGGAGGAGAGCCCTCCAGGGAGCACTAAGGGGCTGGGAAGAAAGAGTCTCTCAGAACACCCGTACCCTCCCAACCACCGCAGGAGAACCAGAAGGGTCTGTTCTTCAAGGAGGAGCTGACTGTCCTGAGAGAGGGTCTTGTCAGGTTAGTGCCAGGGATGACAGAAGGGAAACTTGTTAGTGCAGCTGTGGTGAGGTCCTGGGGGCCAGTGGAGATCGCGCTGCCACTTCCACTGGTTTTGGGCCTTGGCCTCTCTCCTAGTGCTCACTGAGGTCCGGGGATGTGCAGCCCCCACGAGCATTGGGGAGCAGAGCCAGAGGAGGTTCCAGCTGTCCTGGGACGGGTGAGGCTGGCTGAACTCCCTGGGTGGGGTGGGGCGACAGCCCACAACCCAGCCCCTCCGAGGCGCAGACACCTCCCTTCTTCCTACTGCCGTCTGGGGCCCAGGCCAGGGCAGGAGCCCTGGGTGATGCTTTAGAATGCCCCCCAGGGACTGAGACCAGGAAGCCCCAGCAAGCTCCCCTTCCAGCCTCTGCCCATGAAGCTCAGCCCGCCCAGAGGAGAGCCAAGAGGGGAGAAGCCAGTCCAGCACTTAATTCCTATACACTGTACCTTGGTTTCTACCTTTACTCCCAGAACCTGAACAACAAAAAATGAAATGAGTTAAGATGTGAGGCTGGCACCAGTGTGAGTCCCTGGCGGCCCCAGTTCCCGGTGTGGCAGGCCCCCCACGATGCCCACCTTGGTGTTGAAGTGCTGGAAGATGTTCCGGAGGATGTCTGACTCCACTTTGGCCAGCACCAGCTCACGGGGGGCCCGGGCTGCCACGTGCCCATAGCACAGGATCAGCGCACTCTTCACTTTCTCCACCTCATTCTCGCTTCGGTCCTGAGAGGCCAGAGGAACCAGCGGGACTTCAGTTACACAATTATACTCCCCAACAGGAAGCCTCAGCCGCAGAGACTCCTGCAGTCCTCCCAGATGAAAGGCCAGAGCCAGTCAATGACAGCAGAGGTGTGGCACAGCCGGGCAGGGCCACCTGAATCTGGGGATGGGGAGAGCCTCTTTGAAAGGGCCAGGAGCACAGGCAGCCAGCCAGGCACGGACCCACGGGGCACTGAGTGGCAGAGGATGAGGGCCGAGGCAGTGAGGCTACATGGGAGGGTCAAGCAGAAGGCAGCCCAGAGGAGCTCGAGGCCCCACCCTTGCTGTGCTGCAGACCAGCCCCCATCTGCCCAGCAAGGGCTGGGAGGCCCTATGAGCTTGGCCCAGCCCTGAGGTGCTGTCACTGAGACAGTTATGGGACACAGAAAATAGAGGGACCACGGCTGGGGGAGGGGCCTTCAGCAGGAGCCCACTCCTTCCCTAAACCAGGCTGAGGTTCCACCAGCACAGCCAGTGGCTTTGGTGAGAACACAGAATCTATTAGCCACTAGCGGGCAGAGGCCTGCACCAGCCACGAGCCCCTCTCATCACCCATGCCTGGCAGAGACTTGGCCCTGGCCACAGCTACATTTGCCTCCAGGAGATCATTCTGCCCCCTCCCCACTGGGCGGGCCCACACAAGGCCCCGCCCATAGAGAGGATGCAGGAGCAAAAAGTGCTCCAGGGACACAACCAGTTTCCTGCCCCACCCCACCCTGCAGGGCATCCCCTGAGCCTCAAACTTGTGGAAAGACAGCTGTCCCCAGCCTCACCTTAAAAATGTTGAGAATGCCGATGGATTTTCTGAACACCTCTGACTTCATGAAGTCTTCCAGCTGGGCCAGTGTGTCCTCAAGGTGGGAGATGGCACAGATCCCAAAGCAGCAGGCAAGGCCCTGGGGGGCAGCACACTCACCCCAGGCAGGGGAGGGCGCTTGCTGCCACACACGCACACACACTGTCACCCGTGGACACAGGCACACCCACATGCACATCCCCATGCACACCTGCATACACAGCTACACATCGTGCACACACCCGCTCTGTCACATATGCACACCACACGTGTATGCACACATGCACGCACAGGCTGCCTCAGAGAACAGAGGTGGCCGCCAACCTCCAGCCCTGGGGGTTCCAGGGCTTCTGCAGGGAGGGGGCCCCACCTCGCGTTCGGCCTCCTCCTGGTATCTGGCCGTCTCCAGCAGCTCCTGAAGGTGCTTCCTCACCACCTCCTTACTTGAAGCAGCACCCAGGGTGGTGCCTATGCATTTGTACAGGAAGTTCTGAAACAAAACCAGAGAACACGGCTGTGCCTGACTCCTGAGTACAGGGAGACCCAGTGCTGCCACGGAATGCATCTTCTGCCCACACACTGGTGAGAACTGCAGGGTGAGTCCGGGGCAACATCTGAGGAATAACGTGGAGGTGGTGGGCTCTCGCACCTCCCAGCCCTCAGCCGCCATGAGGAGGCTCTGTCAGGCCACCAGGGCCACGGGAGACAGGCCCAGATGGCAAGTGACAGACACGAGACCCAGGAATTCAGAGCCCAACAACCACACTCAGCACCCCAGCAGGCCCCACCTTCTCTTGGGGCGCCCCATCGTAGCAGGGCAGCTGCCTGCACAGCTCCAAGCTCAGCTGGCAGATCCACGCGTTATCAGAAACGATGGCCAGGGTGTCTCGCAGGAACTGTGGGCGAAGATGCCACTGAGGGGCTGGGAGCCCGGGCCCTCACAGGGCGGGCTGGAGCCTGGGCGCATCACCGTCGCTGCAGGGGCTGCGGGCCACCTTCCAGCGGAGGCCGGGGGCGGCAGGGTAAACCCTCGGTGGGCAGCCAGGCCGCAGCTGGCTCACCAGGCAGGGTGAGAGGAGACCCCCGTCGCTTGGGGCTGTGGCTGCTAGGCGGCTGGTGCCTTGTCACAGCACAGCTCCGCCTCACGGCTGCCGGGGTCCTCAGCCTTGACTCTGCCTGCTCGTTGGCTCCCCTGCCACACCACACAGTGAGGTCGGGGCAAGTGGCCCAGCCTCTGCCACCCCAACAGTCCCCAGGCCACGCAATGCCTAAAGGCCCAGGACGGGCCACGTTCTGGCCAGCCCCAGCGCTCACCATCAACAGCCTCTCCTCCCACTCCTCCTGTGGCAGGGTCTCTTCTGTATGCTCTGAAACGACAGCCACCCAGGCCAGCCCATTCCAACACGCACAAGTGGGGCTCAGAGCCCAGCACCTGCCCTGAAGCTGGGGGTGCTCAGCACAGCCAGGCCCCACCAGCCCCACCGGCCCCTCCGCCCCCCGTCTGCTCTCAGGAAACACCCAGCGGGAGAGCCTTTCAAGCCCTAGGCCATCTGGGGCCTTTCTTGGACCACAGGGGAAGCTGTTTTTTCCAATTACACAACCCTAGTCTCCACTGGCCACCCCAGTGCCACCTAGCAAAGGTGGGGTCAGAGAAGAGCTGCCTTCCCCACACAACTATGAATCCATCCTGACCCCAGCCTCACCATCCAGGTACCCCAGCAGCAGTGGGACAGTTGTCTCCCAATGCTGACCCAGCAAAGGGTGAATGTTAGGGTGTAGAACACTGAGGAAATGCAGCGCCGCCACCCCACGTCCGTCCCCCAGGTAGGGGCTGGAAGACACAACCTGAAGACAGGCAGAGTGGGAGCTGGGTCTGAGCAGGGAGTGCGGGCCGTGCCCACAACCTGCCCCTGCAGGGCCACAGCACCCGAGGGGGGCCTGGCTCTTCCTGAAGCTGGGCCGCCCAGGTAGAGGAAAGCCACGCCTGAGCCTCGACCGTGGCTGCCCACTGAGAAGGTAGCCCCTTCCCAGCCTGGGTGGAGCACGGGGACACGGCGGTACTGGGCATGCTGTGAAAGGGTGAGGCTCACCAACAGTCTTGCAGTTACAGCATAGGGAGACGGGAGGCTCGCTGGAGACGAGAAGTGGAAAGAGTCAGTGAGGGGGCCTGGGACTGGGATCAGGAACTGGAGGATGGGGAGGTGGGGTGTGGCACGAACCATGGGCGTCACATTGGATGAGGAAGGTGTCAGCCCCGGCCTCCCGCCTCTTCTGGGCCAGATGCGTGAGGCTCCTGCAGAGTGGAGTCAGGGCCCCGGTGAAGCGCACAGGGGTGAGGAACTGGAGCAGGTATGGCCAGAGGACCTGGGGGAGCAGAGGGCCTGGTCTGCATCTGCCCAGAGGAGGTTCCATGCAGACAGGACCCTGTCAGAGCTTTGAAAGTTGAGACAGACCCTTTGCTGGGCCTGAGCACCCCGGGCCACTACCCTGGAGAGCTCTGTTGTCACCAGGCAGGGACGGGTGCCATGTACTCACATGATTCATCCTGTCCACGGTGGTGCTGACCAGGTAGAGGGTGCGCACGCTGACGGCCCGTACGCTGTCGGCCTTGGGGTCCTCGCTGCTGGGGCCTGGCTTCTCCAGCTGGAGGAAGGCAAAAGGCAAAAGCACGTGTGGGTGGCCGTGGCTCTGGGCCTGAGGACACAGCCTGCCCAGAAGCAGGCCAGAACCCAGGCCTTGCCACGGGACAGGCGCACTCCCTGCCACAGACAGGAAAGGCACCCTCCGCTAAGATCACCCAAGAAAGCAGGCTCACCTGCCTCAGTTCTCATCTCCAAAACAAACAAAACCTTGAGCATTTCCTAGGCTACTGACTCTATAAAAAATGCCTCTGCTCCTGACGTTGCAACGCCTGCAGGGGGAGGAACCAGATAACCTCTGTGGGAACGTTAACCATGTCAGAAAACCTGGTTCCCACTAGGACTCCACCTAGCCTCGGCAGCCACCGCTGGGCTGGATGCCTGACGTCCTCTGTGCACACTCAGCTCCCTGGGAGGTGTCCCTGCAAGAAGATGACTTCTGTTTCCGACATGTTCCATTCAGGTTTTGAAATGCCAAAAAGTAAAAGCTCAACAACAAAGAGGCATTGAAAAAAATGGCAACATGGCAGGGACTTTTAATCTCTCTCTTTCAGAAGCCAAAAGTCACACAGAAAAAAAATAGTGATATTTAGGCCTCGAACATCAATTTTTACAGCAGGCTCTAAAAATAGAGATAGACCTTTATACTAAACATGCACAAGCCACTTTGAAATCCTGACCATTAGGCTAAAAATAATATTGCAACCAACACTTAAAAGCAGAAATCAACCTGGCCAGATTCAATATAACAATAAAATGCAGATCCACAGCAACCCTGAAAACCTATCGACCTGGAGATTTTAAAGATCATGAAAATCGTTTGGGTTAATAAAGAAACCAAATAGAAGCTGCAGACTACCTGATATCAAACACTGCGGACATACTCCAACTCCATCAGAAACACGAGTGTTAGGACGAAGACCAGGACATGCGTATGTGAAAAAGTGCACCAAAGTACCACGGCACAACCGGGAAAACCCTGAGACAGGGCATGAAAAACTATCACCGTGAAATAAAGGATTCAACTCAGGAAGTGAATAATGTAACGACTCACTGAGGAAGAAATAACTAACCTGGAAGAACAGACTGCTGAAGACTTCAAGGAAGAAGAAATTTTAAAAGAATGAAAGAAGAAAAAGTTAAAAGATGTGAAGACACCAGGTGCAGTGGCTCCTGCCTGTAATCCCAGCACTTTGGGAGGCCAAAGCGGGTGGATCACCTGAGGTCAGGAGTTCGAGACCAGCCTGGCCAACATGGTGAAACCCCGTCTCTACTAAAAATACAAAAATTAGTCAGGCGTGGTGGCAGTCACCTGTAATCCCAGCTACTCAGGAGGCTGAGGCAGGAGACTAGCTTGAACTCAGGAGGAGGAGATTGCAGTGAGCCCAGATCACGCCATTGCACTCCAACCTGGCAGACAAGAGGAAGACTGAGTCTTTAAAAAAAAAAAAAGTGAAGACAGCAGTGCTAGTGTTCAGATAACAGATAACCAGAGTCAGAGTAACACAAAAACAAGGGCAAGAAATAAAGGAGCAAGCTTCCCAGAAACAGAAGAGGAGAGGCTCACTGAAGGGTCCAAGGAGCAGAGGCACAGGCAGCCCTCGGTGAGCTGGGATGCCTTCCCACACCAGAAAGGGAAACCGGGCCACAAGACAGGGGCCTGTGCGCTCGAAGGGGTGCTACTAAGTGTGGGACAGTTTGAACAACAGGCCAGCAACAAGAACCACACATGGACATTACACAAAACAGCAAAACAGGATTCCACACTGAGAGAGATGTATGCACATAAGAACAGGAGAGGCTCTGTCACAACAGAGGCCAAAGAAGTAAGTACAGCAATATCACTGGAGTTAGAAAATCATCCATGGATGATAAAAACAATTGATGTTGACTACAGTTTATTTATTTTCTGAGATGGAGTCTCAACACTATCACCCAGGCTGGAATGCAGTGGGGTGATCTTGGCTCACTGCAACCTCCACCCTCCTGGGTTCAAGCTAGTCTCCTGCCTCAGCCTCCTGAGTAGCTGGGATTATAGGCACCCACCACCACACCCGGCTAATGTTTTTGTATCTTTAGTAGAGATGAGGTTTCACCATGTTGGTCAGGCTGGTCTTGAACTCCTGACCTCAAGTGATCCACCTGCCTTGGCCTCCCAAAGTGCTGGGATTACAGGCGTGAGCCACTGTGCCTGGCCTGATGCTGACTAAAAGTTTAATCACAAGAAGATGTTTACTTAATTCCAAAGATCTCCCTACAAACTACTCATTTATTACAAGGCGGAAGCAGCAACTTTCCAGTGCAGAAACTGAGCACTGACAAGTGATCAGACTTAACAAGATCAACATGGAAACAAGCCAACACTGGGACCCCCGATACGACATACTGGTGGGGCACGCAAGATTTCATGAGATTCCTCCCAAAACTGCATCGTCTGGGTCAGATCATGAGGAGACACCAGCACACTTGAGCTACTCAACAAAATAACTGGTCTCAATTCTTTGAAAGTATCCAGGCCAACAAACACCAGGGCAGGAGGCTAACCGAACACAGCAGCCTCACAAAGTGTGTGTCTGGGCTGCACCCTGAACCAGAAAGCAATTAAAGGGACAGAACTGGGATGACCGAGGAAGTGCGTGATCAGGTGACATTGTGGCCTCCATGCTGAATTTCCTGATTCCAACAGCTGGACTATGGTTATGCAGAACGATGTCCTTATTCTTAGGAAATAAGGTATTTAGTAGTCAGTGATAAAGGGACATAATGTCTCAAATTTTCTCTTGAGTTGAAAAAAAATTGTGCATGTATGCACATGTGTATGTGTGTACAAATTATATAAAGAATACCACACAAAGGCATAAGAAAGTATACACCATGATCTCTTATAAATATAGACATGAAAATCCTCAACAAAATACCAGCACACTGAACACAACAATGTATACAAATGATTAGACACCATGATCAAGTGGGACTTATCCCAGGAAGGCAAGCTTAACATCTGAAATCACCTAATGAAATATACCATATCATATAAAGAACAAAAATGACAAGCTCCTCTTAGACACAGAAAAAAAGCACGTAAAATTTAGTACTTCTTCAAAACATTCAACAAAGCAGGACGAGAAGGCGACATCCGTGACCTGATGAAGGCCCACAGAGAGAGTCACACCTGATGGTGCTGGCCTAAATGCTTCTACCCAAAGAGAAGGAATAAGACAACGGTGCCTGTTCATACCCATTTCATTCAACAGTATTGGGTGTTCTAGCTGGGACAACTAAGCAAGAAAATTAAATAAAAGGCATCCAGATGGAAAATAAAGAAGTAAAACTACAGTTGTAGATGATATGTTCTTTATAGAAAATCCTAAGAAATCCAATAAAAACTATTATAACTAATAAGCAAGTTCAACAAGATTGCAGTATATGAGATCAATATGAAAGAATAATTGTATTTCTATATAGTAGCAAAGAATAAAAATGAAATTAAGAAAATAATACAGGCTGGGTGCTGTGGTCTCAGCACTTTAGGAGGCTGAGACGGGTGGATGGCTTGAAGTCAGGAGTTTGAGACCAGCCTGGCCAACATGGTGAAACCCCATCGCTACCAAAAAAAAAAAAAAAAAAAATTAGCTGGGCATGGTGGCGAGTGCCTGTTAATCCCAGCTACTCAGGAAGCTAAGGCAGGAGAATTGCTTGAACTCGGGTAGCAGAGGTTGCAATGACCCAATGTTGCACCACAGCACCCCAGCCTGGGAGACAGAGCAAGACTCTAAAAGAAAAAAAAAGAAAGAAAATAATTCCATTTACAATAGCATCAAAAAGAATAAAATATTTATGAATAAATCTAATGAAAGAAGTGTAAAACTTATACTCTGAAAACATCAAAATAATGTTAAAAGAAATTAAAGAGCTAAATAAATAGAAATACATCCCACGTTCATAGATACAAAGACTTTAGTGACTTCTGTGCAAGAATTGACAAACTGATCCTAAAATAATTCACATGGTAAATCAAGGGACCCAAAATAGCCAAAACAATCTTGAAAAAGAACAAAGTTGGAGCATTCCTATTTTCCAATTTCAGAATTTGCTGGAAAGCAACTATTTTCACAGCAGCATTATTCACAGGAGCCAGAAGGTGGCAGCAGCCCAAGTGTCCATGAAGGGATGAATGGAATAAGCAAATACGGCATCTACACACAGGGAATATTCAGCCTGAAGGAGGGAAATTCTGGCACTTGCCACACCATGGAAGAACATTCAGGACCTTATGCTGAGTGGGAGAAGCCAGACATGAAAGAATAAACATTGTTTATGTCCATTTACATGAAGCACATCAAGCAGTGAAATTCATAGAGAAGGTAGAATGGCGGGGTGCAGGAGCTGGGGGAGGAGAGAATGGGAGTTAGCATTTCATGGGGACAGTTTCTGTTTGGGAACACAGACAAGCTGTGGAGCTGGAAGGTGGTGATGGTTGCACAACAATGTGAATGCACTTAATGTTGAACTGTACACTTAAAATTGGTTGAGACAGTAAAGTTTATGTTATTTTACCATAACAAAAATGTTTTACTGAAAAAGCAATCATGGCCAGGTGCTGTGGCTCTTGCCTGTAATCTCAGGCCTTTGGGAAGCCGAGGCAGAAAGACTGCTTGAGCCCAGGAGTTCCAGACTGGCCTGGGCAACATAGAGAGACCCCATCCCTATAAAAACACGATTAAAAATTAGCCAGGTGTGTTGGTGGCCACCTGAGGTCCCAGCTACATGGGAGACCGAGGCAGGAGGATTGCCTGAGCCTGGGAGGTTGAGCCTGCAGTGAGCCAAGATTGCATCACTATACTCCAACCTGGACAACAAAGCAAGACCCTATCTCATAAAAAACAAATAAACAAAGCACACAATGTAATCTACCATGCTGACAGCCAAAAGAAGAAAAAATACGTAATTTCACCAATGTGTTTCAATTTGGACATCAATCCATAAGTCTTAGAAAACTAGAAATAGGAATCTCTTCAAGTTGATAAAGGGGATCCATGGAAACCTATCACAGGCAGGAGCAAAATCAGTGGTTCTCATGGAGACGGAGAGAGGCTGGTGGTTGCCAGAGGCTGGGAAGGGTAGGGGGTGGGGGAATGAAGACAGGTTGATTAATGGGTACAAATATATATTCAGAAAAAAGACCTAGTATCCTATAGATCAGTAGGGTGACTAGAGTTTACCCTACTATAGATTATACTATAGATTATAAATTACAGTATAATCTATTATACATTTCTAAATAGCTGAAAAGGAATAATTAGAATGCTTCTAGCATTAAAAAAAAAAAAAAACCACAAACATGCAAGGTGGTGGACATCCCAGTTACCCAGATTTGATCTCTACACATAATATGAATATATTACATTATCATATGTACCCAGTATATGTACATCTATTATGTGTCAATAAAAACTAGCAGGCCAGCCCATCTTGGGTGTGACTTTGTCTCACTGACTCTGCTTTACCGTCCGTCTTGGGTGTGACCTTGTCTCACTGACTCTGCTTTACCGTCCGTCTCGGGTGTGACTTTGTCTCACTGACTCTGTTTTACCGTCCATCTCGGGTGTGAACTTGTCTCACTGACTCTGCTTTACCGTCCATCTCAGGTGTGACTTTGTCTCACTGACTCTGCTTTACCGTCCATCTCAGGTGTGACTTTGTCTCACTGACTCTGCTTTACCGTCCATCTCAGGTGTGACCTTGTCTCACTGACTCTGCTTTACCGTCCATCTCGGGTGTGACCTTGTCTCACTGACTCTGCTTTACCGTCCATCTCGGGTGTGACTTTGTCTCACTGACTCTGCTTTACCGTCTGTCTCATCTCAGGTGTGACTTTGTCTCACTGACTCTGCTTTACTGTCCATCTCGGGTGTGACCTTGTCTCATTGACTCTGCTTTACCGTCCATCTCAGGTGTGACTTTGTCTCACTGACTCTGCTTTACTGTCCGTCTCGGGTGTGACCTTGTCTCACTGACTCTGCTTTACTGTCCGTCTCGGGTGTGACCTTGTCTTAGTGACTCTGCTTTACTGCATTTCACAGGTGCTCCGTTTTTTCCGACTTGAAGATCTGGGGCAGCCCTGTGTCCAGCAAGTCCATGGGTGGCTTTTTCAACAGCATGTGCTTGCTGTGTGTCTCCGTGTCACATTTTGCTAATTCTTGGAATATTTCAAACCGCTTCATTATTATTTTATCTGTGATTAGCGATCTCTGAAGTTACTATCATAATTGTTTTGGGGTGCTACGAACTGCAGTATGTAAGACTGCAAGCTTAATCAATGAATGTTGGGTGTCCTGACACAGTGCTGGGCACTCCCTACCTCTCTCCCTCTGCTACGGTCTCCCTGTTCCCTGAAACACAAGAATATTGAAGTTAGTCCAATTAAACCCTACAATAGCCTCTATATGTTCATGTGAAAAGAAAAGTTGCATATTTCTCACTTTAAATCAAAGGCCAGAAATGATTACGCTTAGTGAGGAAGGATGTCAAAAGTTGAAATAGGCTAAAAGCCAGACCTTGTGCTAGTCAGCCACGTTGCAAATGCAAAGGAAAAGCTCTTGAAGGAAATGAAAAGTGTTACTCCATTTAACATACAAATGGTAAGAAAACAAAACAGCTTTATTGCTGACATAGAGAAAGTCTGAACGGTCTGCATAGAAAACCAGACCAGCCAAACATTCCCTTAAGCCAAGGCCTAATCCAGAGCAACTCTCTTCGACTCTGTGAAGGCTAAGTGGTAAGGAAGCTGTTAAAGACAAGCTCGAAGCTGGCAGAGGTTGGTTCATGAGGATCAAGGAAAGAAGCCATCTCCATAACAAAAGTACAAGGTGAAGCAGAAACTGCTGATGGCAAAATTGCAACAAGTTGTCCAGGAGATTCAGCAAAGAGCCGTTTTTTTTCCTCCCGAGACAAAGTCTAGCTCTGTCGCCCAGGCTGGAGTGCAGTGGTGCCACCTCAGCTCACTGTAGCCTCTGCCTCCCAGGTTCAGATGATTCTCCTGCCTCAGCTTCCCAAGTAGCCAGGAATAGAGGTGTGGTCCACCAATGGTGTTCGGCTAATTTTTGTATTTTTAGTAGAGATGGAATTTCACCATGTTGGCCAGGCTGGTCTCGAACTCCTGGCCTTAAGTGATCCACCAGCCTCAGTCTTCCGAAGTGCTGGGATTACAGGTGTGAGTTGTAATGAATGCAAAGGAAAAGCTAAGAGAAAACAAAACAGCCTTATTGCTGCCATGGAGAACATTTTAAGAGCATTTTATTTCTTTCTTTGGTTTTTTGTTTTTCTTTGAGATGGAGTCTCGCTCTGTCGCCCAGGTGGGCAGATTGCTTCTCAGGAGTTCAAGACCAACCTAGGCAACATAGCAAAACCTATCTTTAAAAAAAAAAATTCAAAACAAAACAAAAATTAGCTGAGCGTGTTGGTGCGCGCCTGCAGTATCAGCTACTCAGGAGGCCGAGGTGGGAGGATTGATTGAGTCCAGGAAGTTGAGGCTGCAGTGAGCTGTGATTGAGCCACTGTACTCCAGCCTGGGTTACAGAGTGAGACCCTATTGAAAAAAAAAGAAGAAAGAAAAAAATCATAAGGCAATTGATCGCTGCCATGGATAGTGATTTCTCTCACAGATCTGGGCAACAAAAATTTAAAACCTTCTGGAAAGGATTCACCATAGTAGATACCATTAAGAATATTTGTGATTCATGGGAAGAGGTCAACAATATCAACATGAATAGGAGTTTGGAAGAGTTTGATTCAAACCCCATGGATAACTTTGAGGGGGTCAAGATATCAGTGGAGGAAGTCACCACAAATGTGTGTTGAAACAGCAAGACAATTAGAATTGGAAGTGGAATCTGAAGATAGAACTGAATTGCTGCAATCTCATCATCAAACTGGAATGGATGAGTTGTTTCTTTTGGATGGGCAAAGAAAGTGGTTTCTTGAGACTGAATGTGTTCCTGGTAAAAATGCTGTGAACATTGTTGAAATGATGACAAAGGATTAAGAGTATTCCGTGAACTTAGTTGATAAAGCAGTGGCAGGGTTTGAGAGGACTGGCTCCCATTTTGAAAGATCTACTATGGGTAAAATGCTAACAGTGCGTAAGGCATAGAAAAGTTTTGTGAATGCAAGAGTCAATCAATGCAGCAAACTTCACTGCTGCCCTATTTTAAGAAATTGTCACAGCCACCCTAACCTTCAGTAACCACTGCCCTGATCAGTCAGCAGCCATCAATATCAAGGCAAGACCCTCCACCAGCAAGAAAACTGTAACTTGCCGATGGCTCAGAAGATCCTTAGCAATTTTTTTTTTTAGCAATAAAATGTTTGTAAGTTAAGGCCTGTACATTTTTTAGACATAATGCTATTACACATTTAATATACTACAGTATAGTGTAAACATAACTTTTTTTTTTTTTTTTCCTGAGAGGGTCTCCTTCTGTTGCCCAGGCTGGAGCATAATAGTATGATTACAGCTCACTGCAGCTTCAGCCTCCTGGGCTCAAGCGATCCTCCCACCTCAGCCTCTCGAGTAGCTGGGACCACCAGTGCATGCCACCACACCCTGCTAATTTTTAAATTTTTTTTGTAGAGACAAGGTCTGGCTACATTGTCCAGGCTGGTCTCAAACTCCTGGTCTTAAGTGATTTCCTGCTCCAGCCACCTAAAGTGCTTCCCAAATAATATTCTCTTTTCTTTTTTCTTTTTTGAGATAGGGTCTCACTATGTCACCCAGGCTGGAGTGCAGTGGCGTGATCACAGCTCACTGCAGCTTCAACTCCCTGTGCTCAAGTGATCCTCCCACCTCAGCCTCCCAAATGGTTGGGACCTCAGGTGTGAGCCATCAGGCCAGCTAATTTTTAAAATTATCTGTAGAGATAAGGTCTTGCTATGTTACCCAGGCTGGTCTTAAACTCCCAGGCTCAAGCGATCCTCCTGCCTTGGCCTCCCAAAGTGCTGGGATTACAGGAAAGAGTCACTGCACTGGCCCAGCATTCTTTTTTTTTTTCTTTTTTCTTTTTTGAGACAGGGTCTTGCTCTGACACCTAGGCTGGAGTACAACGGCATGATTTTGGCTCACTGCAACCTCCACCTCCCAGGCTCCAGTGATCTTCCTGCCTCAGCCTCCAGAGTAGCTGGGACTACAGGTATGCGCCACCACATCCAGCTAACTTTTGTATTTTTTGTGAAGATTGGGTTTTGCCATGTTGTCCAGGCTGGTTTCAAACTCCTGAACTCAAGGAGATTGAATGATCTGCCTCCCTCGGCCTCCCAAAGTGCTGGGATTACAGGCATGAGCCACTGCGCCCAGCCCCCAGCATTCTTAATAGTAAAAAGCAGTGCATTCCCCTTATGGGAACAAAGCAAGGGTGGCTGCTCTCACCACTTCTATTCATTCAGTGCCATACTGGAGGCTTCACCAATGCAGTAAGTCAAGAAAAAGAAAAGGTCATCAAGATTTACAAATAAAATAGTCTATATGAAGAAGACATGATGCTCTATTTAGAGAATCCCAAAGAATCTATAAAAAAGCAAAGTCACAGGATACACGGTTAATATCCAAAAATAAATTCTATATTCTATATACTAGCAATGAACAGTTAGAAGGTGAAATGAACAAAATTATACCATTTACAATGGCAGTAAAAACAAAATAGCTTTTACAAGTCTAACAAAATACCAGAATATACAGAATCTACATGCTGAGAATTACAAAATACTGGTGAACAAAAATCAAATAAACCTAAATAAATGTAGAATTATTTCTAAATAAATGTAGAAATATACTGTTTTCATGGATTGGAAGACTGAATGTTATCAACAAGATGACTCTAAAATTTACAGGGAAAAACAAAGGAACCAAAATAGCCAAAACATGATAGAAAAAGACCAAACGTGGGAGACTTACAACACTCAAATCCAGAACTTACTATATAGTGTCTGGGCATGATGGCTCACGCCTGTAATCCCAGCACTTTGGGAGGCTGAGACGGGCTTATCACTTGAGGTCAGAAGTTCGAGACCAGCCTGGCCAACATGGTGAAACCCTGTCTCTACTAAAAATACAAAACTTAGCTGGGCATGGTGGCACATGCCTGTAATCCCAGCTACTTGGGAGGCTGAGGCACGAGAATTGCTTGAACCTAGGAGGTGGAGATTGCAGTGAGCTGAGATCACGCCACTGCACTCCAGCCGGCAATAGAGTCAGACTCCATCTCAAAAAAAAAAAAAAATTAACTAAAAATGGATCATAGGCCTATATGTGAGTCCTGAAACTTAAAACTTTTAGGCCAGGTGTGGAGGCTCACGCCTGTAATCCCAACACTTTGGGAGGCCGAGACAGGCAGATCACCTGAGGTCAGGAGTTCGAGACCAGCCTGGCCAACATGGTGAAACCCTGATCCCAGTTACTCTGGAGGCTGAGGCAGGAGAATCACTTAAACCCAGGAGGTGGAGGTTGCAGTAAACCAAGATTGTGCCAATGCACCCAAGCCTGGGCAACAGAGCAAGATTCTGTCTCAAGTAAGCTGGCCATTAAAAAAACATTAAAACTTCTGCTCTCTGAAAGACAGTGTTAAGAAAGTAAAAAGATAAGCATGCAACAGACCTGTAAGAAAATATTTATGGCCAGGCACAGTGGCCCATGCCTATAATCCCAGCACTTTGGGAGACTGAGGCAAACAAATCACACAAGCCCAAGAGTTAAAGATCAGCCTAGGTAACATAGGCCGTCTCTACTCAAAAACAAAACACTATGTATTAAAAGTTAAAAAAAAAAAAAGAAAGTAAAATATTTATAAGCCATAAGTTCAATGCAGGACTTGTGCCCAGAATATAGAAAGATCTCTCAAAATTCAATAATAAGAAAACAACTCCATTTGAAAATGGGCACAAGAAGTGCCAGGAATGGTGGTGCATGCCTGTGGTCCTACCTACTTGGGAGGCCGATGAGGGAGAATCGCCTGAGCCCAGGAGTTTGAGGCTGTAATGAGCCATTATCCTGCAACTGCACTCCAGCCTGGGCAACAGAGTGAGATCTTGTCTTTAAAAAAAAAAAATTTTTTTTTGAGACAGAGTTTCACTCTTGTTGTCCAGGCTAAAGTACAATGGCGTGATCTCCGCTCGCTACAACCTCCGCCTCCCAGGTTCAAGCAATTCTCCTGCTTTAGCCTCCCTAGTAGCTGGGATTACAGGCGCCTGCTACCACGCCCAGCTAATTTTTTGTATTTTTAGTAGAGATGGCATTTCACTATGTTGGCCAGGCTGGTCTCGAACTCCTGACCTCAGGTGATCCACTGGCCTCAGCCTCCCAAAGTGCTGGGATTACAGGCATCAGCTACCACACCTGGCAATAATAACTAATTCTAATATTTAACTCATTTCTCTAAAAACCTTAAAATGGAATCTGGCTGGGTGTGGTGGCTCACGCCTGTAATCCTAGCACTTTGGGAGGCTGAGGTGGGTGGATCACCTGAGGTGAGGAGTTCAAGACCAGCCTGGCCATCATCATGGTGAAACTTCATCTTAAAATAAATAAATAAATAAATAAATAAATAAAATGGAATCTACATACAGGTGAGGCTCCCTGGATTTGTCTTCTCTCTTCCTCAGTGGCCCTGCACCTGATTGCTCCAGAATCATTCAGCCACCACCTGGGCTGGACCACAAGAGCCCAGCACCCAGTGGCACCACAGGGCCTGCCACTGGCGTTCACCTCCCTCTGCAGTGTATCTGGCCAACACCCCAAGGCCCACTTGTCTCAGAGTAACATGTCCTGCTTTGCTTTTTTTTTTTTTTTTGAGACAGAGCTTTGCTCTTGTTGCCCAGGCTGGAGTGCAATGGCGCAATCTTGGCTCACCACAGCCTCTGCCTCCCGGGTTCAAGCAATTCTCCTGCCTCAGCCTCCCGAGTAGCTGGGTTATAGGCGTGCACCACCACGCCTGGCTAATTTTTTTTCTTTTTGGTATTTTTAGTAGAGATAGGGTTTCTCCATGTTGGTCAGGCTGGTCTTGAACTCCCGACCTCAGTTGATCCACCAGCCTTGGACTCCCAAAGTGGTGCAATTACAAGTGTGAGCCATCGCGCCCGGCCACTTTTTGAACATTTTATCACAGAGAATTTGAAACATGCAG
The DNA here is from genome assembly GCA_963574635.1 of Cheracebus regulus. Lineage (NCBI taxonomy): Eukaryota > Metazoa > Chordata > Mammalia > Primates > Pitheciidae > Cheracebus > Cheracebus regulus. The sequence continues at coordinate 25,765 of CAUYQU010068976.1, forward strand.
AAGGAAAAAGATCAATACACTGAACTCCACACATCAAGCAATGCAGACTGAGTGACAGGCTCCACAGACACTGCCATGCACTGTGGTTAAAACATATTTGAGTGCTGGGTATGGTGGCACGCACCTGTAATTCTAGCACTTTTTGAGGCTGAGATGGGAGGGTGGCTTGAGCTCAGGAATTCGAATACAGCCTGGGCAACATAGTGAGATCCCGTTTCTACAAAAAATAAAAAATTAGCTGGGTGTGGTGGCACGAGCCTGTAGCCCCAGCTACTCAGGAGGCTGAGATAGGAGGATTGCTTCAGCCCAGTTCAAGGCTGCAGTGAACTGTGATCTCACCAATGTACTCCAGTCTGGGTGACAGAGCAAGACCCTGTCTCAAAAATAATAACAATTATTATTATTACATAGATACAAATATTTGAGTCTGTTAGATTCCATCCTATTCAAAGTGGTTTTTGTTTTTAGAAAACTTTAATAATGTTTGCTAATATTAAAAGAAACCCCCAAGTCCCAAACTCTTAGGAACTAATAGACTAAAACAGAGGCCTTGGCTCTCCAGTTCATGCCTAATGACCCATAGAGCTGCTGTGAAGATGCTAAGGTCAGAATCAGCTGAGCTGGTGGTGCCCACCTGCTGGGGCCTGCACGACAGGTCCTGACAACCATGCACTTAGAGGCAACATCACAGCATGCTCTCACTGAGCTCTGATGTTTCAAGATAAATACACAGATCCCAGTTTGGGGAACAGTGGGCACCGCAGTGATGGTCACGTTCTACCTTGCTCTCCTTCAAGAAGAAATTGGCATTTGTGTGGTATCTTCTTAAGTAGAAAAGCCCCAGATAGAACAAACTCTATTTCCTGCCTCTGTGTTCTGACTCCTGGGAGCTGCCGAGAGGACTAGTGCAGTGCAGAGGCTCTGACTCAGAAACCAGAGGGAGCCGGGCACAGTGGTCTGCACCTGTACTCTTGGGGGGCTGAGGCGGGAGGGTCGCTTGATCCCAGGAGTTTGAGGCTGCAGCATGCTATGATCACACCTGAGAATAGCCACTGCACTCCAGCCCAGGCAACATAGTTAGACCCTGTCTCTATTAACAAACAAAAGACAGCAGAGGGCACCTCCGCACGAAGACTGTGGCCCACACATCCACCCTCTGCCGGGCCAGCAGCTCCTGATGCCAGTGCCTAACACAGGTCAGGGGCAGCATGGGCCTAGAAGGCAGGCAAGGTGACAGGGCCTTACCTCCTGCTCGGGGGGCAGTGCGCACTGCTGCACGATGTACTCAATCATCGCCTCACCTCCAGGCTGCTCCAGGTAGCCATGGTGGGCCATGGCGCTGATCACTTGCACCACTGCCCGCTTCACCTGCCCAGAACCAATGGGAGATCAGAAAGGGGAGACGCAGACAGAGACTGCCATGCCAGTCCAGCCAGCAGAGGGGAACCTCACAATTCCTCCCATCCACACCCATACATGTCCCCGCACCTGCACCTACACCAACACCTGTACCTGCACCCACACCTGGGTCTGCACCTGAATCCATACCTGTACCTGGACCTACCCCCACACCTGTACCTGGATCTACCTGCACCCACATCTGGGCCTGCACGTGTACCTACCTACCTGTATCCATACATAAGCCTGGGCCCCCACATACCCGTGCCAACACTCACACCTATACTCACACCAATGCCTGCACCCACCCCTGCACCTGTACCCTTGTACCTGTACCTAATTGCACCCACATCCACACCCATGCCTGCTCCCATACCTGTATCTGAAACCACTTTCCTCCACACTTGTGCCAGCACAAACACCCACACCCATACCCATACCTACCTGCATCCACACCTGAGCCTGCACTCACACCCATATCTATACCTACCCGCATTCACACCTGAGTCTGTACCTACACCCATATCTTTACCTACCTGCATCCACACCTGAGCCTGCACTCACACCCATATATGTACCTACCCACATTCACACCTGGGTCTGCACCCACACCCATATCTATACCTACCTGCATTCACACCTGAGTGGGCACCCACACCCATATCTGTACCTACCTGCATTCACACCTGAGCCTGCACCCACACCCATATGTATACCTACCCCCATTCACACCTGAGCCTGCACCCACACTCATATCTATATCTACACGCATTCACACCTGAGCCTGCCCCACACTCATATCTATACCTACCTGCATCCACATCTGGGTCTGTCCCCACACCAATATCTATACCTGCCTGCACCCACACCTGAGCCTGCACCCACACCCATATATGTACCTACCTGCATCCACACCTGGGTCTGCACGCATACCCATATCTATACCTACCTGCATCGACACCTGAGCCTGCACTCACACCCATATATGTACCTACCTGCATTCACATCTGAGTCTGCACCCACACTCATATCTATACCTACCTGCATCGACACTGGAGCCTGCACCCACACCATATCTGTACCTACCTGCATCCACACATGAGCCTGTACCCACACTCATATCTATACCTACCTGCATTCACACCTGGGTCTGCACCCACACTCATATCTATACCTACCTGATTCACACCTGGGTCTGCACCCACACTCATATCTATACCTACCTGCATCCACACCTGAGCCTGCACTCACACCCATATCTATATCTACCTGCATTCACACCTGAGCCTGCACTCACACCCATATCTATACCTACCTGCATCCACACCTGAGCTTGCACTCACACCCATATCTATACCTACCTGCATCCACACCTGAGCCTGCACCCACACCCATATCTATACCTACCTGCATCCACACCTGAGCCTGTACCCATACTCATTTATACCTACCTGCATCCACACCTGGGTCTGCACCCACACTCATTTATACCTACCTGCATCCACACCTGGGTCTGCACCCACAACCATATCTATACCTACCTGATTCACACCTGAGCCTGCACCCACACTCATATCTATACCTACCCGCATTCACACCTGAGCCTGCAGCCACACTCATATCTATACCTACCCGCACTCACATCTGAGCCTGCACCCACACCCATATCTATACCTACCTGCATCCACACCTGGGTCTGCACCCACATCCATATCTATACCTACCTGATTCACACCTGGGTCTGTACCCACACCTGTTCCTGGATGTACCTGTACACAGCCCTGCACCTGCACCTGTGCCTGCCTTTTTCTCCGTCCCTAGGCTGTTTGGAGGCCCCTCGTATCCTGGAAGGCAGCCTTCCTGCCAGCTTGTGAATGTGCTCAGGCCCGTAGGGAAGAATTCCTTTCCTCCACTCCCCCTCACCTCCCTCCCCTGCTGCTTGGGCCTCTCATCACCTCACTTACTTTCCCTCCTCCATCCACTTCCATCAAGCTGCACCCCAACTCCAAGAGAGCTGCTCTGCTGAGGGCTCTGCCCAACCACTCTGCCCCCAGCCCCGAGACGCCTGGGCACTGGCAGCTGCCTTTCCCAGGCTCCCAATACACCCATCCTTCTGTTCGGGGCTCACCCTGGCCTTGGGGTGGGGCTGTTGTCCTTCTGAGCTAGTTTCTCTCATGCGACCCCCATGTTTCCTGGGGTATATCATAAATCTAGTCCCTGAATCTGCAGTTGTCACCCAAATAATCCTAGAAGTTGAGCCTGCTTATCCAGCCTCACCCAGTAACTATACCTGGTGACTTGAAGGCACAGCCAGGCCAACGTGGCCAAACCAGCCCCTTCCCCAGTGCCACAGCCTCCGCCCATGCTGCCCTTCCTCGGGACCCTTCTCTCCTGCATCACAATCACACTTCTGCTCCTTCAGCTCTTAGGTCCAGTGTCCCCACCACGAGGAGGCTCCTCTGAGCATTTCCTCCTTGTGCCGCCTCAGGGAACAGGGTGGGTGTGGAGGAGCGAGCCAGCTAGTCCCAGAGTGTCCAGACTGGGTGCATTTAACCACCTGGCATTACAGGCATCCACAACGACCAAAAGACCCCATCAGGGGCACGTCAGGGAGAAGAGCTCTGAACGTGGGGAGTGTGTGGGACATGTAAGGGGCACCACAACAGATGTGGCTTGTGGTCCATTTCAGTAGCTTCTGCAGAAACGAACAAGAGTCTCACAGAAGGACTCCAAGAGGAGCCCCAGCACAAGGCCTGGAGCAGACCCCAAGAGGGCTGGGGTATTCTGCTCCCCCTGTAGCAAGCAGGTCCTACCCAGGACAGCTGCCCCTGGGTAATTTGGGTGCTGTCCTAACTTTCACAAAGATCCACCTGCTCAAAGATTGGCCTGGCCTCTGCCCTGAGGTCCTGGGAGGTGATCACTAAGCCCTCAGTGTCTGGCCTGGTAAGAATGTTCTTGTCCACATGGGGCCTCCGGCCACATCAGATGGTCTCATGTGACAGGTGGGGGCTATGGGCCACGTGGCATCAGCTCCACCTCCAGAGGGGCTGGAGACGGCTCAGCCACAAGGGCACCAATCAGGTCCACATGACAGACCCCAAGGCAGGAGCTTCCCTGGTTGTGATGCTCTGTGTGTGCTGACCCACAGCACTGCTGCGGGGAGGAGCGGGGGTCTAACTCTGTCCATGACCCCAGGGGAGGACGGCAGGAAGCTGTGTGTGTGGCCCTCCTGCACTCTGTCCCAGGTACCCCAACCATGGCTGATGTGGACCTGCATCCTGCCACTGCAATCACCACAAGTAGTGCAGCACTGGGAGCTCCGAGCCCTAGAGAATCGCTGAGCCTGAGGGAGGGGCTGGTGATCCAGGGACCTGTAAGTGGTGCCAGTATAGGGTGGTCTTGGGGACTGTTTCCTGAGTGAGATGTGGGAAAAACGCCACCCACACACTGAATGGTACATTGTCATCCTTTGTTCCCAAGCTCAGTCCAGCTGAGGGTGGTGGCCGCCTGGTTGGTGAGTGGCTGCACAGCACGGCCTGGCCACACCCTGCAGCTGCCTATGGTATGGTGGTGCAGCCTGGGCTGGCCCATGCAGTTTACCTTGCTATTGGTGTCCAGAAGAGGAAGCCTCATGGAAGAGAGGATAAAAGGCTTCTTATCTTCCATCTGAGCAGCTGCAAGAAAGAAACAGGACAGCTCAGCCTCACACTGAGATGAGGACCTCAAGGTTCATGTCCACATTGCCAGGGGTCTGGCCTCCCCGTGGTCGCCATGCAGGAGGAGGAGGGAGAATAAGCAAAGCATACCCACTTTCCTTCAGGGGACAAATAATTTACTTTCCTCAAACGACATCATTCTACCTAATTAAAAAGCTAAGTGGTTGACAGTTTAGGGCAGTATGTAGAAGAATGGGCCTGAGTCAGGTATACCCAGGTTCCAATGCCAGGAAAATTCCTTCAGTGGTTCTCAAGTGCTACAGTATCGTAATAACTGGAAGGCATGTTAAACACTGGGGCAGGGTCCTCTCCTGCGCCCCCTCCAGGCACTGACTCGGCAGGTCTTGGGGGGCTCAGGTGTGCATTTCTCACATGTTCCAAAGTGAGCTAATGCTGCCAGTCTGGGGACCCACTTGAGAACCATTAACAGGGTCTTCATTTCCTGATATTTAAATGGGGATAAAAAGTGGATGTCACCAAGTGGTTGAGAGACTATAAAAATGAAGGCCGCTGGGAACAGTGCAAGTGCTCTCTGAGGTCCACTGCATAGGACAGGACTGCTGTCCCATACGACAGACCTTGGAGAGAAGGGTCACCACAACCCCAAGGCCACAGATGAGGAACTGGAGGCCCCAGGGGCTGTAGAGCAGCAAATGGCAGAGCCAGATGCAGCCACTTCATGCCCAGCGCACGTGAGTTAGCCTTGAGCCGAATGCCTTAAACCTGCACATAAACTCCCTACCCTGCTCCTTGCTGCAGGCACACGAGGGTAGAACACCTTGTCTCTCACTGTCGGTTTCGAGGCTAGCTGCAGCTCTCTACGCCTAAGTTCCCCGAATTAATGCTCCAAAATGGCGTTTAGTGCTGCTTTCGGATCCCAACTCGTCCCTTCTCTAAGAGTTTGGGGCATTCCCTTGCGGGAACTCCCCTGATGTCATTTCTGGGCAACTCCAGCCATGGGTTCAGCAGGATGAAACATGTGTGCCATAGAAGCTCAGAAAACACAGGTTCCAGATCCAACCATGAGACGTGCCATATCGCCTTTAGAAGATGCTGTAGAAGGATGTTCATGGCCTCAGAACTGGGAATTATAGAAGACAATAGGAAAACATGTAAGGGGCCAAGTGCGGTGGCTCATGCCTGTAAACCCAGCACTTTGGGAGGTTGAGGTGGGCAGATCACTTGAGCCCAGGAGTTCGAGACCAGCTTGGACAACATAGCAAAACCCTGTCTATACTAAATATTACAAAAATTAGCTAGGTGTGATAGTGCAGGCCTATAGTCCCAGCTACTTGGGAGGCTGAGGCATGAAAATCACTTGAGCGAAGGAGGCAGAGGTTGCAGTGAGCTGAGATCACACCACCACACTTTAACCTGGACAACAGAGAGAGACCCCACCTCAGAAAAAAAAGAGAAAAGAAAAGATGTAAGAAAAATATGGTAAAAGACCACTGGGAAGTTCAGAATTTCTGTTAATCAAAACGGTATGAAGAGAGCTGGAAGCATAGCCACTGTGGTGGACACAGCAAAGGGTGCAGGGAATTCCAACAAGTCAACAAGAACAAGACTCATCAACAGAAAGACGAAAGACGTGAATAAAAGTCCCAACTGCCAACATCCATGCAATGCCACTGGGCTTCCCTGCTGGTCAAAGAGACACAGGATGACAGCCTGGCAGGAACAGGCTTAGGGGGGTCTGGGCCAAAACCTCATGAGAGTAAGGGCTCTGGAACAGACAAAATGCTTGGAGGTTGCTGGAGAAACTGGCACGGGATGTTTGAAAACACCTCAGCATCATCTAAGAAGGCAGAGGATGCACACCTAAGATCCAACAATTCCATCTCAGGTAGTGCTCCTGCCCCACAGAAGCTCTGACCTATGCAGGGTGGCCTGCTTATGACGGCAAACTACCAGGATCCCGAGCACACACTGTACTACGATGGGGACTGATGGCGCACTGGCTTCCAAGCCATGGGACAGGACACAGCAACGGAAGTCAGCAGACAGGCCACCAACACAGCCACCCAGAGGAATCCTGACAACACCCTACTGGATAGAGGTCAAACACAGAAGAATACAGCAGTATGATCCTATTTCTATAAAGCTCGGAAACAGGCACGATCACATTTTATTACACAGGGACTCATACAATGGAGGCAAAACTAAAACAATAAGGTCTGGTCCCACAAAAATTAGCCAGGCACAGTCATGCACGCTTGTAGTCCTAGCTCCTCAGGAGGCTAAGGCACAAGTATCACTTGAACCCAGGAAGCAGAGGCTGCAATAAGCCAAGATCGTGCCACCACACTCCAGCCTGGGGGCGGAGTGAGACCCTGTGAGAGTTAGTGACTGCTGTGGAGGGGCTGATGGACTCGGCTCAAACACGACTTGTTGTTGTATTTTTTCTTTTAGATGGAGTTTGCTCTGTCACCCAGGCTGGAGTGCAGTGGTGCAATCTTGGCTCACGGCAACCTCTGCCTCCTGGGTTCAAGCGATTCTCCCACTTCAGCTTCCCAAGTCGCTGGGATTACAGGTGTGCATCACCACACCCAGCTAATTTTGTATTTTTAGTAGAAACGGGGTTTCGCTGTGCTAGTCAGGCTGGTCTCAAACTCCCAACCTCAGGTGATCCACCTGCCTCAGCCTCCCAAAGTGCTGGGATTACAGGCGTGAGCCACCGTGTCCAGCCTCAAACATGACTTCTTAAACCCACCTATGTGTTCTGAGAACTTTTAGCTTGGATAGGTTGAGCATCCCTTATCTCAAGTGCTTGGGATCAGATGTGTTTCAGATTTTGAGGCCTTTCAGAGCTTGAAATATTTGCATATATCCAATGAGATTTCCTGAAGATGGAGCTCAAGTCTAAACACAAAGTTCATTTATGCTTCATATATACCTTATAGCTTGGAGGTAATTTCATACAAGATTTCTAAAATTTTGTGCACAAAACAAAGTTTGTGTACACTGAACTGTTAGAAAGCAAAGCTGTTACTCTTTCAGGTACCTATGTGGACAATCTGTGGTTGTCTGCCACCTCCATCACTCCTGACTAAATTGATATGCTACCAATAAACAATCTTTTTTTTTTTTTTTAAGTGATGGGATCTCACTATGTTGCCCAGGCTGGTCTCAAACTCCTGGTCTCAATCCTCCCACCTTGGCCTCTGAAAGCACAGGGATTACTGGCATAAGCCACCATGCCCAGCTCAATATGCAATCATTTTCTTACAGTTATTCACACATAACAACTTAGCAATAGGCTGGGCATGGTGTCTCATGCCTGTAATCTTAGCACTTTGGGAGGCCAAGATGAGTAGATCATGAGGTCAGGAGTTCGAGACTAGCCTGACCAACATGGTGAAACCCCGTCTCTACTAAAAATACAAAAATTAGCTGGGTGTGGTGGTATGCGTCTGTAATCCCAGCTATTTGGGAGACTGAGGCAGGAGAATTGCTTGAACCCAGGAGGTAGAGGTTGTGGTGAGCTGAGATCGCACCATTGCATTCCACTTGGGCAAAAAGAGTAAAACTCTGTCTCAAAAAATAAAAAGGTCAGGTACAGTGGCTCACACCTGTAATCCCAGCACTTTGGGAGGCTGAGGCAGGCAGATCAACTGAGGTTGGGAGTTTGAGACCAGCTTGACCAACATGGAGAAACCCTGTCTCTACTAAAAATACTAGCCTGGGCAACAAGAGCAAAACACCGTTTCAAAAAAGAAAAGAAAAGAAAAGAAAAGAAACACGGTGTCCAGTGACCTTGCAATCAATGGAGGCTGGAAGCCTGCTCTTAATGGTGGCTGCAGTTGCTTAATGGCTGCTCCAGATGTTCCAGTAGTGCTGAAGTGCACTTGGTTACCTGAACACATGATGTCTTCATTGTATTAATAGCATGTCGTATTTTTTACTGCTTTTTTTTTTTTTTTTGAGACTGAGTCGCTCTGTCACTCAAGCTAGAGTGCAATGGTGCAATCTCGGCTCATTGCAACCTCAGCCTCCCAGGTTCAATTGATTCTCCTGCCTCAGCCTCCTGAGTACCTGGGATTACAGGTGCGCACCACCACACCCGGCTAATTTTTGTATTTTTAGTAGAGACGGGGTTTCACCATGTTGGTCAGGCTGGTCTCGAACTCCTGACCTCATGATCCACCTGTCTCAGCCTCCCAAGTGCTGATATTACAAGCGTGAGACATCACGCCTGGCCTGCATTTTTTAGGTGAGAAGAAACCTCAGATCCAGCTGAGGGACCAGGAAGTGGTCCTCTAGGGAGGAGAGGTGTTCTGCCAGATACTTTTTAAAATGATTCCTCCAGGGTCACTGGCCTCACTAAACGATGGTTTTTGTCTTAGACATCACTGTGATTTGTACACTGCCCTGGTTTCTTGCTCCATTACGAGTGCATTCTACTCCAGCCCTTCAATAAGCCCATCACACACTCACCATGTGTTTCTGCACGTGTTTTCTGTAGTGTTCAGGTCATCTTTATCATGATGTCAGTGTTCAAAAAGCTGCAAACTTTGGAATGTTTGTGATTTCTAATTTTTAGATTACAGATACTCAACCTGTATTTGTATTTCCCAATAAAAGGTGAAACAGTGTGATAATGCCTGGCCAAGATGATAAAACCCCAACTCTACTAAAAATACAAAAATCAGCCGGCAGGTGCCTGTAATCCCAGCTACTTGGGAGGCTAAGGCAGGAGAATCGCTTGAACCCAGGGGGCAGAGGTTGCAGTGAGCTGAGACTGTGTCATTACATGCCAGCCTGGGCGACAGAGTGAGACTCCATCTCAAATTTTTTTTAAAAAGTGTCAACCCTTAGAAAGTGGAATGTTTATAAAAAAGAAAAAAAGTGTGATGGTTAATACTGAGTGTCAAGTTGATTGGACTGAAGGAGGCAAAGTATTGTTCCTGGGTGTGTCTGTGAGGGTGTTGCCAAAGGAGATTCACATTTGAGTCAGTGGACTGGGAGAGGCAGACCCACCCTCAATCTGGGTGGGCACCATCTAATCAGCTGCCAGCAGGGCCGGAGTGAAAGCAGGCAGAAGAATATGGAAAGACTAGACTGGTTTAGTCTCTGGCCTCCATCCTTCTCCCGTGCTGGATGCTTCCTGTCCTCGAACGTCGGACTCCAAGTTCTTCAGCTTTGGCACTCAGACTGGCTTCCTTGCTTCTCGGCTTGCAGACGGCCTATTGTAGGACCTCACCTTGTGATCGTATGAGTCCATGCTCCTTAATAAACTCCCCTTTATATATACATCAATCCTATTAGTTCTGTCCCTCTAGAGAACCCTAATGCAAAAAGTTAAAGAATATAAACAAACAAGCCAATAGAAAAATGGACATGAGCCATGAGCAGTTACCACCCAGAAGAGGAAACAAGGGGAACAACGGCTGGGGTGGTCATGGCCCCACACAAGAGAAGGCAGAACACAAGCCAGGGTGTGGCTAAGGATTCAGGCCTATCCAGGCCCATGTCCCTGAGATTCAAGACAACAAACGAACTAAAAAGCACAAAGGAAAAACCAAAAGCTATGGTCACTGATAACATTTCACATGCAGTGTGGTTTACCTGCATTATTTTATTCATTCCTCAAGTTTATGTCGAGGCCAACTCCCTGCCAGGCCCTTTATAAGGCAGATGTGGCCTGCCCTCAAGTGGCTCCTGTCCTAATGCAAAAGACACAAAGACATCCGTACTGTAAGTAAGATCACCACACACTGTAACAGCATCATGAGAGGTGCAGATGAGAGGCTGAGAAACAGACTCATGAGAGCGTCGCATTTGAAGAGGGCAGTCAGCACCAGGGACTATTCTGAAAAGTGACCCTGAAGCTAAGACCCAAAGGAAGAGAGCTGGCTATGCAGAAGCCGCAGAAAGATGAGTACAGGCTGGAAGAGCCTCCACCATCGGGAGGCCTGGTGTGGCCACAGAGGGGTCCCTGGTGGGAGGATGGCCCTGGGAGCTGGTGGGAACGGAAAGGCCATGGGGAGGAGCAGGGCACTGTTCCAACTGCAGGGCATGGCCAAGAATGACCAACACCAGGATAGTCTAGTGAAATCACGGTGTTTTAAAGAAAAAGAAGAACATCTTTTGGACATCTGAAAACAAAAACAAAACAAACAAACAAAATGGCATCTAAGAGGATAGAAAATTATATTATCATCAGACTTGGATAACAATGCTTTATGCCAGAATAGGGTTGCCAGATAAAATATGGGATGCTCAGTTAAATTTGAATTTCAGATAAACAACGAATAATTTTTTTTTTTTTTTTTTGAGATGAAGTCTTGCTCTGTGGCCCAGGATGGAGTACAGTGGTGCAATCTTGGCTCACTGCAACCTCTGCCTCCCAGGCTCAAGTGATCCTCCTGGCTCAGCTTCCTGAGTAGCTGGGATTACAGGTACGCGCCACCATGTCCAGATAATTTTTGTATTTTTAACAGAGATGGGGTTTCACCATGTTACCCAGGCTGATCTTGAATTCCTGCCCTCAACTGATCTGCCAGCCTTGGTCTCCCAAAGTGCAGGGATTTATAGACGTGAACCACTGCTCTCAGCCCAACAAATAATGTTTCAGTACAAAATGTCCCAGACAATATTTGGGGCATCCTGTTTGTTTTTGCTAAATGTGGCAACTTTCTGCCAGAAGAACAAGGAATAACTTTTAAGACACTCAAGGAAATGTCAGCCAAGAATCCTGTAATCAGCCAAACTATCAAATATAAAAGGCACAAACAAACTATGATCAGCAAGCATGAGATCTAGGATCATGTCCCATGAGCCCTTCCCATGGAACCTGCAGAGGATGAGCTTTGGACAACAAGAGCGGCAGAAAGCCATGAACAGCGGATGGGGCAGAGCATCACATGTGCAGCTGCCTGTAGCACCAACACCAAGAAGGCAGAGAAGGGAGAGCATGTGATGTAACAGCCATGGCTACTCAAATGACAGATGCAGGGCACAGCTGTTAGATCAGCAGACCATGGGAGAGCGCATGTTTTCAGTCATGTGATTGGTAACGACAACGTCAGTATTATTCTAGTGTATGTGCTGTCTCTGTAACAGAGATAAAACAAATGAATAATTATGGGATAGTCCACTTCTATTAACCTTGAGAACTGGAATCTTGAGAACAGAGATACAGTTGTAACAGAAAAGAGGTTAGATGTCGTGGCTTATGCCTGTAGTCCCAACACTTTGGGAGGCAGAGGTGGGTGGATCACTTGAGGCCAGGAGTTCGAGACCAGTCTGGCCAACATGGTAAAACCCCATCTGTACTAAAAATACAAAAATTAACCAGGTGTGGTGGGGCATGCCTATAGTCCCAGCTACTAGGGAGGCTAAGGCACAAGAATCGCTTGAACATGGTAAGCAGAGATTGCAGTGAGCCAAGATCCCACCACTGCACTCTGGCCTGGGCAACAGAGCAAGACTCTGGCTCAAAAAAAAAAAGAAGGAAAAAAAAAGACGTAATGGAAAAGAGGTTAAAATCTGTGAGGTCTTTATGTTAAATCTGAAGTATCAGCATGAACTCATAAGGTATTATCTATCTGCTGATAGAGATATATCCTAGCTCTGTCTACTGTAAAGGCCCAGAAATAGTAACCAATCAGAAGTAATGAGCCTTCCAGAAACAGACTACTGTCTGAAAAGGCAACTTCTTGGCTAGGTGCGGTGACTCATACCTGCAATGCCAGCACCGTGGCATGACGAGGTAAGTGGATCACTTGAGCCCAGGAGTTCAAGACCAGCCTGGGCAACATAGTAAGACCCCATCTCTACAAAAAATTAAAAAATCAGTCAGACATGGTGGTGTGCACCTGCAAGTCCCAGCTACTCGGGAGACTGAGACAGGAGGATCCCTTAAGCCCAGGAGGTTAAAGCTGAATTTAGCCATGTATGAGCCACTACACTCCAGCCTGGGCAACAAAACAAGATCATTTCTATTAAAAAAAAAAAAAAAAAAAAAGGCAGCTTCTCACTAAAAGGAGCCAGGGTTTTTTTTGTAGAAATGACTGATTCCAGGTCTGAAGCAAGAAACAGATGAAAGAAGCCTAAAACATGAGCTGCCAAAGTGTCAGAAGAATTCAGATCTCAAGAGACTGCCACTTGCCAAAGACAGACAATCCGAGCTTCGATAATGGTGATGACTGCACTGCATCAAAGCCATCAAACTGTCCTTCCCAACCACCTTTGGAGGGTGATAGGGAACCAATCCACTATATTGAAAAACTGACAAATAACAACACTAAAGAATCAAGGGCTAACTTCTCTTTTCCTTTTTTTTTTTTTGAGACGGAATTTCACTCGTTGCCCAGGCTGGAGTGCGGTGGTGCGATCTTGGCTCACTGCAACCTCCACCTCCCGGGTTCAAGGGATTCTTCTGCCTCAGCCTCCCAAGTAGCTGGGATTGTAGGTGCACACCACTGCACCTGGCTAATTTTTCATATTTTTAGTAGAGACGGGATTTTAACATGTTGGCCAGGCTGGTCTTGAACTCCTGACCTTAGGTAAACTGCTTGCCTCCCAAGAAAGTATCTCCTTGTCAAGGTGTTCCACTTAATCAATGAAAAAAAAAATGATACAATTCCAGTATTAACCCCCTACCAATTAATTAATGAGTACAGGCATTCAGCATCAATGCTGCTAAGACTGATGTTCAAAAGAGAGAACACCACATATCATGTGGCTCCCATCATCTTGCCCAAGGGACTGAACTTGAGTCCGAATCTGTTCCCGAGTCCAGCTGCCAATGTGCAAGAAATTCAGATGGCAGAGAAACATGTTCACTTGCACCCTGATAATGCAGTCAGCAAAACTCAACAATGAGAAAATCCACAGAACAAGCAGCCAGGTTCTTCTTTTTTCTTGTTTTAAGACGGAGTTTTGCTCATGTTGTCCATGCTGGAGTGCAATGGCGTGATCTCAGCTCACCGCAAGCTCCATCTCCTGGGTTGAAGTGATTCGCCTGCCTCAGCCTCCAGAGTAGCTGGGACTTACAGGCGGGCACTACCACGTCCAGCTAATTTTTGTGTTTTTAGTAGAGACAGGGTTTCACCATGTTGACCAGGATGGTCGTGATCTCTTGACCTCATGATCTGCTTGCCTCAGCCTCCTAAAGTGTTGGGATTACAGGTGTGAGCCACCGCACCTGGTCTCTTCTCCAGATAAATTATAAGAGAAAGAGAAGAATGGAGGGGAACCTGTAGCTTATGAGAGACTTACATATGGAAAGTTGCTGTTTCACAGGGAAGGAGTTTCAGTTTTGCAAGATGAAAAGCATTCTGGAGGCCAATGGTGGTTACAGTTGCCTAACAATTTGAATGTATTTAATGCTACTGAAGTGCTTGCTTAAAAATTATAAAGATGGTAAATTTTATGTTATTTTACCACACTAAAAATAAAATCACCAACAGTCAAGCCTCCAAAAACAGATTTAAACATATATATAAATATATTTATATATTATCTATATATACTTTTTTTTTTTTTGAGACAGAGTCTCGCTCTGTTGCCCAGGCTGGAGTACAGTTGCACGACTGGGGCTCACTGCAACCTTTGTCTCCCGGGCTCAAGCGATTCTCGTGTCTCAGCCTACTGAGTAGCAAGGACAGGTGTGTGCCACTACACCCAGCTAATTTTTGTATTTTTAGCAGAGACAGGGTTTTGCCATGTTGTCCAGGCTGGTTTTGAACTCCTGGCCTCAAGTGATCTGCCTGCCTCAGCCTCCCAAAGTGCTGGGATTACAGGTGTGAGCCACCACACCCAGCCTGTATATGTAAACTATTTTTTTTTTTTTTTTGAGATGGAGTCTGGCTCTGTCGCCCAGGCTGGAGTGCAGTGGCATGATCTCGGCTCACTGCAACCTCCACCTCCCAGGTTCAAGCAATTTGTCTCAGCCTCCCAAGTAGCTGGGATTACAGACACCTGCCACCACACCAGCTAATTTTTGTATTTTTAGTAGAGATAGAGATTCACCATATTGGCCAGGCTGGTCTCAAACTCCTGACCTCAAGTGATCTGCCCTGCTTTGGCCTCCCAAAATGCCAGCATTGCCAGGCATGGCAGCTCACACCTATAATCCCAGCACTTTGGGAGGCCAAGGTGGGTCAATCATGAGGTCAGGAGTTTGAGACCAGCCTGGCCAATATGGTGAAACCCCATCCCTATTAAAAATACAAAAATTAGCCAGGCATGGTGGCGTGTGTCTGTAATGCCAGCTACTCAGGAGGCTGAGACAGAAGAATCAATCGCTTGAACCCGGGAGGCAGAGGCTACAGTGAGCCGAGATTGCGCCACTGCACTCCAGCCTGGTGACAGAGCAAGACTCTGTCTTAAAAAAAAAAAAAGTGTTAGGCCGGGCGCGGTGGCTCACGCCTGTAATCCTAGCACTTTGGGAGGCCAAGGTGGGTGGATCACCTGAGGTCAGGAGTTCAAGACCAGCCTGGCCATCATGGTGAAACCCCATCTTAAAAAAAAAAAAAAAAGTGCTAGCATTACAAGGCATGAGCCACCTTACCCAGCCATACATAAGCTTTTAAAGTGGACACAGCTAATCACAAGGGAGCAATTACTATAAAAATCAGGACAGCTGTTACTTGTTGGGGAGTGAAGAACTGTGGAATAGGATGCAAAGAGGGGTGTGTCGGTGGCAACTTCAAAAGAGCTGGTGGTGGATCTGACGGTGTTGCCTTAGAATGATAAGTTACACATTTGTTTATGTGGTTTCTACATGTCATTTCTTTCTTTTCTTTTCTTTTCTTTTCTGACACAGGGTCTCACTCTGTAGCCAAGGCTGAAATGCAGTGGCACCATCACAGCTCACTGCAGCCTCAACCTCCTTGGGCTCAGGTGATCCTCTCACCTCAGTCTGCAGAGTAGCTGGGACTACAGATGCATGCTACCACACCTGACTAACTTTTTGTATTTTTAGTAGAGACAGGGTTTCACCATGTTTTCCAGGCTAATCTCAAACTCCTAGAATGAGGTGATCTGCCTGCTGCAGCATCCCAAAGTGCTGGGATTACAGGCGTGAGCCACTGTGCCCTTCTGTGATTTCTTTTATAATAAAGATTTTTCAGTGGGGATGAACAATCTTGAAGAAGAACAAAGTTGAAGGACATCCTCTACCAGATTTAAAGATTTACGATAAAACTAAAACAATTAAAGTGTGATATTGGCCTGTAATCCCAGCATTTTGGGAGGCTGAGGTAGGTAGATCACCTGAGTCCAGGAGTTCAAGACCAGCCTGACCAACATGGTGAAACTCTGTCTCTATTAAAAAAAAAAAAAAGCTGGGCACAGTGGCTCACGCCTGTAATCCCAGCATTTTGGGAAGCTGAGGCAGTTGGATCACCTGAGATTACAAGTTCAAGACCAGCCTGGCCAATATAAAATCCCATCTCTACTAAAAGTACAAAAATTAGCCAGGCATAGTGACATGCACCATTCCAGTTACTCAGGAGGCTGAGGCAGTAGAATTTCTTGAATCTAGGAGGTAGAGGTTGCAGTGAGCCAAGACTGTGCTTCCAGCCTGTGTGACAAAGTAAGACTCTGTTTCAAAAAAGAAAAAAGAAAAAAAGAGAAAGTGTCATATTGGTGTAAGGAAACAATACAGTCCTGAAATAACCCACTAATACATGATGGTATAAGTTGAATTATGGCCTCAAAATTCTTATGTGCAAATCCCAATCCCTGTACCTCAAGAATGTGGCCTTACTTGGAAACAGTCAGAAGTAATGAGTCGAGAGGGGGTCACACTGGAGTAGGATGGGCCCTTCATCCAATATGGCTGGTGCCCTTATAAAAGGGGGATATAAGGATACAGATAGGCACACAGGAAAAGTGCACGTGAAGATAAAACAGAGATCAGATCTTTTATCAAGATAAAACAGTAATAGAAAAGAAAACCCCACCACCCAGTCTGTGGTACTTTGTTGAATTAATACACAAGGTTACTTGATCTTCTATCAAGGGACAGAAGCAATTCAACGGAGGAAGTATTCTCAACAAGTGAGACTGAACAACTGGCATCCATACAAAAACAAGCTTGCAGGCCAGGAATGCGGCTCACGCCTGGAATCTCAGCACTTTGGGAGGCCGAGGTGGGAGGGTCACCTGAGATTACAGGAGCTCAAGACCAGCCTGACCAACACGGCAAAACCCCGTCTCTACTAAAAATACAAAATTAGCCATGCATGATGGGGCATGCCTGTAATCTCAGATACTTGGGAGGTTGAAGCAGAGAATCACTTGAACCTGGGAGGTGGACGCTGCAGTGAGCTGAGACTGTTCCACTGCACTCCAGCCTGGGCAACAAGAGTGAAACTCTGTCTCAAAAAAATAATAATAATAATAAATTTTTAAAAACCTTGCCTCCTACATTTCACCCACACTCAAACATTAGTAAAAGATAAATTATAGACATAAATTTGCAATCTCAAGCAATAAAGCATCTAAAAGAAAATATAGAAGAATATCTTCATGACTTCTGGCAGGCAAAGCTTTCTTAGACATAAAGGTACTAATCATAAAAACAGATTTATGTCTCTATGTATCCAATAAAGAAGACTACAAAATAATAAAATGACAAACAATCCAGTTGTTAAATGGACAATAGCTGGGCATGGTAGTATACTCCTGTAACCCAGGCTACTCTGGAGGCCAGGGCAGAAGGATTGCGTGGGCCCAGGAGGCCGAGGCTGCAGTAAGTTATGATCACAACACTGAACTCTGGCCTGGGTAACAGTGAGACCCTGTCTCTATCAGTCAATCAAAATGGGCAAAAGAACTGAACGGGGGCCGGGTGTGGTGGCTCACACTTGTAATCCTAGCACTTTTGGAGGCCGAGGTGGGTGGATCACAAGGTCAAGAGATTGAGACCATCAGTTGCTTGAGCCCAGGAGTTCAAGGCTGCAGTGAGCTGTGACTGTATCACTGCATTCCAGCCTCGGTGACAGAATGAGACCTTATCTTAAAAGAAAAAAAAGTGACACAGATGTATACATGCTGATGTTAAAAGTTTTCTAAGATATACTAGCAAGTGAAAAAAGTATGTTTTGAATGAACTATGTCATTTGGTTAAGAAAAAATTATTTCCTTGCGTACATGCATTTCTATGTATGTAAATGCACAGAGAAAGAACTTCAAGGAAAATAATGAAATATAGGGGAAAAACAAAGTGAATTCTGAAAATCATAAATGTAATTGATGAATTAACAAAGGAAAGTTGAGCTTGGTTAATCCCATAAAATGCTGAACTTCTGAATGGAAAAACGCACCTCTAACAAGAGCATTGGCACTAAGAATTCCTAAGAATTCCACTTTAGATGCCAGCCCCTTCAGGTAAATGGGGAGAAGAGCACCTGTCTCAAGGGTGACTTCTACCACCAGAGGCTGAGTGTGTGCTGCTGATGCAGATGCTTTATTATTGGTGGGGCTGGCATACCCTCTGCTCCTGAGGCTCCCTTCCCCAAGGACCCCTAACCAGAGCAGCCCCTCTCTGTGTGGAAGCTGCAGGGCCTCTCCTCTCAGCCCCTCTGCAGGGAGCAGGCGCCCCTTCCCCGCCCCTACAGCGGGCAGGTGCTCCCCTCCTAGCCTTTCCATAGAGAGCAGGTACCCTCACCCCACACCTACAAAGAGTGGATGCTCCTCTCTCTCTGCCCCTAAAGAGAGCCTACTCTCCTCCTAGGCTTTCTACAGAGAGCAAGTGCTCCCCACATAGCCTTTCCATATAGAGCAGGCATTCCCTCTCTGCCCTACAGTGGGCGCTCCCCTCCCTGCCCCTCCACAGAGAGCCTGCACTTCCCTCCCCGCCCCTCCACAGAGCGGGTGCTCCCCTCCCAACCCCTCCACAGAGCAGGTGCTCCCCTCCCAGCCTCTACCCAGCCCACCACAGCACTACCCTGGGCTCTGAAGTCTGGGCAGGCCCAAAGCAGTAGGACCTCAGGCTGCTTCCAGTGGGGCAGGGGCCGCGGAGGGTATCCCACGGTGCCTGCACCTGGCTCCTAGCCTGGTGACATTTCACACTGTGGCCCTGTCTGCCTGTCCTCCCTTGGCCCTCCTGCTTTCTCAGGCTGCTCCTACGTGTCCCGGAAGTCCATGTGCCTCCCTCGGTGGCGGCTGTTTGCAACCCAGCACCTGACTGATAGTGAACCTCACAGGACAGGGGGCAGTGTGCCGCTTCTGAAAAGGGCAGACAGAAAATATTTTAGGCTTTGTGGGTCACATGCAGTCCCTCTATTTGCTTTTATAACCCATTAAAGCTCCCTAGCTCACAGACTGAGCAGGGCTGGCGGGCCATGGCCACTGTGCACTGACTTGCCGAACAGCCACGCTGGAAAGCACAAGCTCACCTGTGAAAAATGGTATGGTTTTCAGGCTTATTACTAATCACTTCAGTTAGCCTTAAGGCCGGGCACAGTGGCTCACCCCTGGAATCCCAGCGCTTGGGAAGGCCAAGGTGGGTGGATCACGAGGTCAGGAGATCCACACCACCCTGGCCAACATGGTGAAACACCGTCTCTACTAAAAAAAATACAAAAAGTAGCTGGGCATGGTGGCACACACCTGTAGTCCCAGCTACTCGGGAGGCTGAGGCAGAAGAATCGCTTGAACCTCGGAGACGGAGGTTGCAAGTGAGCCAAGATCACACCACTGCACTCCAGCCTGGTGACAGAGTGAGACTCTGCCTCAAAAAAAAAAACAAAAACAAAAACAATAAATAAATAAAGCCTTAAAACAAGGAAACGTGAAGTTTTTAGTCTAATTGTGAAGACCCCATCACACATATGTAAATCGAGGGACACTGTACAAAACAACTGGCCTCCTTATCGCTTAAAGAGTAAAAAGGGCTGGGCATGGTGACTCACTGTAATCCCAGCACTTTGGGAGGCTGAAGCAGGCAGATCACAAAGTCAGGAGTTCGAGACCAGCCTGGCCAATATGGTAAAACCCCATCTCTACTAAAGATACAAAAATTAGCCAAATGTGGTGGCGCATGCCTGTAGTCCCAGCTACTGGAGAGGCTGAGGCAGGAAGATTGCTTGAACCCGGGAGACGGAGATTGCAGTGAGCCAAGATCATGTCATTGCACTCCAGCCTAGGTAACAGAGCGAGACTCCATCCCAAAAACAGACAAACAAACAAACAGTAAAAAGGCTCTTCTTGGGCAAAGAAGTCTAAGAGACAATCAAACTAAACCAAAGTATGTCTTGGAATTGATCCCAGAATGAGCTAGAGCAGCTAGGGAACGGCTGTCTGAGGCTCTGGGAGTCCTCAGAGGCACAGTCACATGGGGAGTGTGGCCACACATGGTATCTGCAGCCAGCTATCAAAGCAAGCGTGAACCACCACCATCTGGTGAAGGGTAGACAGGTAACATTCTTACAACTTTTCAAAAAGCTTAGAATTCTACAAAATAGAAAGTAGGGAAATCTTTCTAGAGAATTCAAAGCAGGAGGTACTGTCACCTAGAGGTACAACATCTGCCAGGACCTGCTCCACCCTGGACATGGCCGGGGTGGTGGCCAGGCTAGCGTGGAGGCACTCACCAGCTGAATTGATGACATGTCTGACCACCTGCAGGGTGCCCACGCGGGTCCTCTCATTGCTAGCGTCCAGCCTGGGAAGCAGGAAGGCCAGCAGGCGGTCAGGCGAGTTGCAGGCTACAGGGCAATAGGCACAGGTTAGGCTCAATGTCATCTTGTTGATCCCTATACACAGCGTCCTCCTACTTCCCAGCACAGAGGAGGAGCCAGGAGAGAGTCACTGTGTGAAGGTGAGGGGCCGGGGCCACCTAATCACTGGGTTCTGATGTCCTTATAAGGCAGGGTTGGAGCACATGGCCCTTACCCTACAGCATCACCACCACCCAGAGCATGCAGGGACTCAAATCTTGGCCCACCCAGTACACCGGTGCTTGTTTCAGCTTCTCCAACTCAGAGGGGGGCCCACAAGAGGGCCCTCAATGGCCCCTCCTGAGTCTCCTGTCCCCAGGCCCATCTAAGGCTCAAGGGGACTCGACTGTCAAAAATACACCAGCCCAAGCAGAGCTAATGCAGCCCTAACTCCAGGAGCCCTCTGGCAACGACTGCGGCAGCTCCCTTACCCCCTTACCAGGCTTCACTGCAGCTGCTGCCCAGTGCCATCCCCATTCCAGGTGGGCTCCGGAGGCCTGCTCTCCCTGGGCATCAGACCTGTGGTCCCTCCGCCCGCCACAAGCCTGCCCCCAGCCTGTCTGTGTTAATCCCCCCATACCCCTCCTATGGGACTTGTGTAAGGGCAGATATTCATGCAGGTGGGGGGCCCCTGCCTGCCTGGCCAGCTCCAGGGAGATGCTGACACTGTGGCCCCAGCAAGGTGACAGCCCCGAGTACAAGCAGGACCCCTCCTCACACCATCTGTTGCCCCTCCAGGTTGGCTATGAGGGCCTGGCAGAGCACAGGACAGCATCGAGTTGGGGGGTGACAGGAGGTATAGCACCTCCAGGTGGGTCATGGGAGGCTGGGCAGGTGACGAGGGCCAGCAGCCACATGCCACCTGGGGGAGCAGAGAGCAAGCCATGGAGCCAGAGATGGGGTGCGGAGGAAAAGGTGGGTGGGGGGCAGGTAGGAAATGCATGGACCAGACCATGATTGGAGGCCCCCAAGGATTTGGGCAGGGCAGCAGCACACTACCCCAAGGAGAACAATGTTGCAGGCTGCAACCGCTGCCCAGGCCCTGGTCCAGATGACCCTGGAGACACAGGCAGGCCCAGAAGAGGTAGAAACAGAGGCCTCGTCATCTCCAACCAATACCCCAGCCACTGCTACCCTCCACATGCACCAGGCGGTGACCCCACAAGTGTCTGCAGGTCCCTGTGGGCAAGGCTGGGCCTCCCACTCACCCAGCACAGTGAAGCAGCGCAGCACCTCCTTCTGGTTGCTCATCACCAGGGGGCTTGAGGACTCCACAGGCACACAAATCTGCTCCAGGAACAGGGGCAGAGGTTATAGACCCAGAGAGGCCAGAAGGGATCCTGCTCTCTGACGATTCTGGGTCTGGGCAGCTGGGCGGAGGGCTCCAGGTTTCCACCCCACGCCTACAGCAGGCAGCAGGCGCTCCAGGCTCTTCCTCATCCAGGCCCTGGGTGCAGGACAGTCTCACCCCCTGTACTCAGAGGCACTCCAGGATCAGCCCCATTTCCTTACAGTGGGAAAGAGGAGGGAGACAGACAGCAACAGGCAGACACACAGCTGCCGTCAAGTCTTCAGGGACGCATCCTGCTCCACCACCCTCCACCCCTCCTGTCAGTGGCAGGAGAACAGATTCCCAAGAGACATTTTTTTACTAGAGAGGAGTGTCTCCCATGGGGCATGACACCTGGAACCCAGGCTGGAAAGCATAAAGCACTGGAACCCAAAACTTCTGGAGTCCACTTGTTTAAAGTCATAAGGAAAAAAAATACTGGAATTGGTAAGATGCAAAAACTAAGGCTGTTGGCTAGGCATGGTGGTGCATGCTTGTGGTCTCAGCTACTCAGGAGGCTGAAGTGAGAGGACTGCTTAAGCCTGAAAGGTTGAGGCTGCAGTGAGCTATGATGGCGCTACTGCACTCCAGCCTGGGGATAGAGCAAGACCCTGGCTCTCTACTCTTTTTTTTTTTTTTTTTTCACATTGCTATAAAGATGTGTCCAAGAGACCCTGTCTCAAATAAAGAAATGAACAAACAACAATAAAAAACTAAGGCTGTTGGCAGATGTCTCTCTGGGCTCCACAGTACCTGAGCAATGATGCCGAAGCACACCTCCACTAATCCAGGTGTGACATCCTACATCCCTACTCGCAGGTCAGCAAGGGTGCTGACAGGGTCTCTGTACAAAGAGCTCCAAAGCAATTCTTCAGCACAGCCCGCTTATGAGCCAGAAGAGGTAACCACAGCAAAGGTCCCAGGTCCGCAAGGCCACAGCCCAACCTGGGTTCTTAGAAAACTGTTAGGAAGCATAGTGAGGTGGAGGATTTGGCCCCAGGGCTCAGCTCTAGGTTCCCTGCTATGTGCTTGTTATTTCTACTATAAAGATGAAATATGATCATAAGAGATGCTGCAGCTTCCTGCCCGCTCTTTTGGATCACTTGCCCTGCAGGAAGCAGCCACCATGGTGTGAGGACACTTAATCGGCCTTACGGAGAGATCAATATGGTGAGGAACTAGGGCCTTCAGCCAACAGCCACGTGAATGAACAGCCTTAGAAGCAGATCCTCCAGCCCCAGTCGAGCCTTAGATGGCACAGCCCAGACCAACAGCATGAATGGCTGTAAACTAACAAGGGATCCTGAGTTGGAGTGACCCTCTGAGATGCTCTCACCTTCTGGACCCACTGTGAGATAATAGCTGTTGTTATTTTAAGGTGGCAAGTTTTGTGGTAATTGGTTACACAGCAATACATAACTAATACATGTGGGTATTCATATGGAAAAAAGATACAGTTAGATTCTCATTCCTTCCCTAAAATAAATCCCAGATGGATTAAATAATAAAAGCATAGGGGGCCAGGTGCAGAGTCTCACACTTATAATCCTAGCACTTTGGGAGGCCAAGGTGGGTGGATCACTTGAGGCCAGGAGTTCGAGACTAGGCTGGCCAACATGGTGAAACCCCATCTCTGCTAAAAATACAAAAATTAGCTGGGCGTTGTAGCACACACCTGTAATCCCAGCTACTTGAGAGGCTGAGACAGGAGAATGACTTGAACCTGGGAGGTGGAGGTTGCAGTAAGTCAAGATTGCACCACTGCACTCCAGCCTGGGCAACAGAGTGACAAACTCTGTTTCAAAATAATAATAATAATAATAATAATAATAATAATAAAAATAATAATAATAATAGTGGAGGGGAAATTGGGAGAATTCAGAAAACAATGGCAAGACGGGGTTTTGCCATGTTGGCCAGGCTGGTCTCCATCTCCTGACCTCAGGTGATCTGCCCCCCTCAGCCTCCCAAAGTGCTGGGATTACAGGTGTGAGCTACTGCGCCCAGCCTAGTCTCTGTTTCTACAAAAAATTAAAAACAAAAAAAGCCAGGCATGGTGGCGTGCACCTGTAGTCACAGCTACTCTGGAGGCTGAGGTGGGAGGATCGCATGAGCCTAGGTGCTGGAAGCTGCAGTGAGCTATGATCACATCCCTGTACTCCAGCCTGCAGGACAGAACAAGACCCTGTCGCTAAAAAAATTAAATAAGTAACTGCTACAGATCAATATGAACAAAACCTAAAATGCAATGGAAAAACAAAAGAAATGATGAATAGCTCAAGAATAGGAAATAATACATTTTTCAATCTTCTCAGCTTTTGTATATTCACATTTCTCTTTTCAATCCATTCTCTACTCCCATGCCCACCCCATGTAGATAATCATTCTTTTTGTTTTCATATTTTTTGCAAATCTATATTGTTTTGCTCATCTTCAGATTGTGTAAATGATATTATGCCACATCTCTCTTTTTCACTACTATGTTTTTAGAATTGTAAGCCTTTTCTCCATAGAGCTCTTGCACATTCTTCATTAATTCCTATACATAATAGGTTCCTTTTCTTTTTCTTTTTAAAAAAAGACAGGGTCTTGCTCTGTCGCCCAGACTGGAATGCACTGTCATCATCACAGCTCACTGCAGCCTCAACCTCCTGGGCTCAAACAATCCTCCCAACTCAGCCTCTGGAGTAGCTGGAACCACAGGCACGCACCATGACACCTTGCTGTTAATAAGTTTCTGTTGTTGGCCGGGCGCAGAGGCTCACACCTTTAATCCTAGCACTTTGGGAGGCTGAGGCGGGTGGATCACCTGAGATCAGGAGTTCAAGAAGAGCCTGGCCAATATGGTGAAACCTTGTCTCTACTAAAAATACAAAAATTAGGCATGGTGGTAGGCGCCTGCAATCCCAGCTACTCAGGAGGCTAAGGCAGGAGAATCACTTGAACCCAGGAGGCAGAGGTTGCAGTAAGCCGAGATCACACCATTGCACTCCAGCCTGGGGGACAAAAGCGAAACTGTCTCAAAAAAACAACTGTTTCTGTTGTTATTGTAGACAGTGTTTTTTTAATACTTTCTAGTGGGTCACTAATGGTATAGAAAATTGCTCTTGGCTTTTGTAGGTTGGTCCTGTAACTGGCAACCTTGCAGAACTTTTTTTTCTTTTTTGGGACTAGGTCTTACTCTGTCACCCAGGCTGGAGAACAGTGGCACAATCATGGCTCACTGCAGCCTCAACTTCCTGTGCTCAAGTGATCCTCCAACCTCAGCCTCCCAAAGTACTGGGATTACAGGGGTAAGCCACCATGCCTTGCCAGAACTTCTAATTATCTTAATAGTTTGGCCAGGAAGGTGGACAGGTGATGAATAATGACCATCTTCCCTTCCTCCCTGGTTCTTTTCTTTCCCTATAGAACCAGCAGAGGACCCCATCTGCAGTGAGAGGCAGGCCCTTCCTGTTCTTGACCTTACAGGGAATGTGTATAACACTTCCCATCAGTTACGATACAGACTGAGGGTTCAGGTATACAAACTTTGTTAAGTTAGGGAAGTTCCTATCCAAGCTTAGTTGTTAAGAATTTTAGGCCAGGACCAGGCGTGGTAGCTCATGCCTGTAATCCCACCACTTTGGCGGGCCGAGGCGGGTGGATCATGAAGTCAAGAGGTTGAGACCATCCTGACCAACATGGTGAAACCTTGTCTCTACTAAAAATACAAAAAAAAATTAGCTGGGTGTAGTGGCATGCACCTGTAGTCCCAGCTACTCAGGAGGCTCAGGCAGGAGAATCAGTTGAACCCAGGAGGCGGAGGTTGCAGTAAGCCAAGATCACGCCACTGCACTTCAGCCTGGCAACTCCGTCTCAAGAAAAAAAAGAATTTTAGGGCAGGCACACCATAATCCCAACACTTTGAAAGGCTGAGGCAGGCAAATCACTTGAGGTCAGGAGTTCATGACCAGTCTGGTCAACATGGTGAAACCCCATCTTTACTAAAAATACAAAAATTAGCCAGGCATGGTGGTGTGCTCCTGTAACCCCAGCTACTTGAGAGGCTGAGGCAGGAGAATCACTTGAACCCAGGAGGCAGAGGTTGCAGTGAGACAAGATCGCACCATTGCACTCCACCCTGGGCAACAAGAGCAAAACTCCATCGCAGAAGAAAAAAAAATCATTAAAAGCTTTTTCTGCAGTGAATGAACTCAGACACTACTTTTCTTTAGTTTATTACAGTGATAAAATGAACTGACAGCTCCTCAATGCTGGGCAGGCCTTGAGTTCTGAGCTAAACCCTGCCACATACAGTGTTTTGAAAAGTATAGCCTTAGCCAGGCGTCGTGGCTCACGCCTATAATCCCAGCACTTTGGGAGGACAAGGCGGGTGGATCACCTGAGGTCCGGAGTTCGAAATCATCCCGGCTAGCATAGTGAAACCCCGTCTCTACTAAAAATACAAAAAATTAGCCAGGTGTGGTGGTGGGCACCTGTAATCCCAGCTACTCAGGAGGCTGAGGCAGGAGAATAACTTGTATCTGGGGGACAGATGTTGCGGTGAGCCAAGATCGTGCCATTGCACTCCAGCCTGGGTAACAAGAGCAAAACTCCGTCTCAATAAATAAATAATAAAAGTACATTCTTGGGTTCAGTAACCTGCTACTTCATGCAAAACCTCACGTCTATACTCATCATTACACACCTGCATTTCCTTATGCGACTCTGACAGCGATTTGACCAAGACCTCACAGAATGAAGGAGGCAGCTCTAGGTCGTTTTCTATTTCCAAATGTACTTATACTGGACAGGAATTAATTGTTCCTCAAAAGTTTGGCAGAATTCAATCGTAAAACCATCTGGGTCCTGGACTTTTTTTGAATTTCTTTTTTTTCTTTCATCCAGCCTAAAATGTCATGGGCTTTTTTTAAGGAAGAAATGTCTTAGAATATTATTTCCAAGGCTGGGAGTGGTGGCTCATGCCACCCAGCACTTTAGGAGGCAGAGGCTGATCACCTGAGGTCAGGAGCTCAAGACTAGCCTGGCCAACATTTTAGTCTCTGCTAAAAATACAAAAATTAGCCAGGCGCAGTGGCACGTGCCTGTAACCCCAGTTACTAGGGAGGCTGAGGCAGGAGAATTGCTTGAACCAGGGAGGCGGAGGTTGCAATGAGCTGAGGTCGCGCCACTGCACTCCAGCCTGGGCAACAAGAGCAAAACTCTGTCTCAAAAAAAAAAAAAAAAAAAAAAAAAGAATATTATTTCTGTTGCTTTATTGGCTTATTTAAGTTCTCTACTGCTTTTCATACCAATCTTGACATTTTTATCTTTCTAGGAACCTAACCATTTCATACAGTTTTAAAAGTTGTTACCAAGTAACTGTTCACAGTACTTACATTATGTTTACTAGCTCTGTGGCTGCCATCCCCTCTTCCCTTTGTTTCTGGGATGCAGCCAGGACCATCCAGGTGGTGGAGGGTGGGGCCCAGCTGGAATGGGCCAGGTGAGGGGCAGAGTGAAGCGGTAAACACACACCTCCACACTTCTTTTCAGAAAGTCTCCTTGCAGATTTCACCACACCAGCATCTCTAGCTTTCTGCCCCTCTCCTCTCTCATCCAGAAAGTCCCATGGGCAAACGAGCCTCACTGCCAAAGCCATGGGTGACTCGGCACCTTTGTCCCTCAATCGTTCTCAGATCTCATTCACCCAACCTGGAGAGGGGTCCCCACTGCTCAGCCTCCTCCCAAATTGCTTCCTCTCCAGCAGGGCCTTCAAGACCCCTCCCCTGCAGCCAGGGCCTCTCCTCTGCTCCTCTGAGCTCAGTCCCCAGAAACCACAGGCAGTCTCAGGCCTCCCCCAACTGGTGCTTCGGCCGCACTGACCTTTCTCCCAGACCTCCTGTACCGGGCTTACACTGGGCCTGAGCACCTATTCCTGCCACCTTCATGCCAGGGACTCCTATGTCACCTGCACTACTATTGCTGGGCAGGCAAGAACATGGTGACATCGCTAAGAAGTCACCCAGGCGAATCTCAGGGAATACCCACTCCTTAGCCCCACATGGATGAGCTGTCCACTTGACTTACTTTCTGCACCCCTCATCTGGCAACTTTACACTGAGGGGTCTACAGCACCAGGACCCGCCCCCCACTGCCATGCTCGCCTCTTACCTGGGAATGCAGTGCTGCCAGGAGGGCATCCAGCTGGGTGTCCAGTGTGCGGCTGCCCACACTCACAGCTGCCTCAAGGATCTGGCCCAGGCTCTGCTCAGGGTAGAGAGAAGAGGCCACCAGTCCTACCTCCAGCCCCCTGAACTGACTGTAAGGTCAACCAGAGCCTTGCAATTGGGCCACAGGAAGAAAAGGGCCAGGAGTACATGGGCCCCATCTTGAGGCTCGAATGAGGAGGCCCTTCGTCTACCTGTAGAACTCAGAGCTGGGGAGGAGGGCGGTGAGGGCCCAGGAAAGGGGCTCCATAGGCCACAGGTGCCATGGACCAAGAGGTTCCTGGCACCGTCCAGGGCAAAGCAATGGGAAAACTTTAAGCTGGTCCCCACAAGGGCCCTGTCCTTCATAGCCCACCATTGAGCCCTAGTAGAGGACTCAGGGCCATCCCTGTGGAGTCTGATTGGGAGGGTCCTTAGGGATTAGGCAGGTAGACTTGCCCTGACTGCAGATACCTTGGACACGTAGAAGGTCTCTGAGTGCTTCTTGTAGAGGGCGAGGATCCCAGGGAGGAGCTTGGGCAGCTGCTCTTCCAGCCTCTCACTGGGCAGCAGATGGCTCATAGGCCCCAGAGCCTCCACCACAGCGAGCCGGAGCTGAGAGGGGACAGTGGGCAAGAAGCTCACACAGCTCAGTCAACACCAACTGCTCACAGCATGTCCAGCAACCACCCGGGATGGAGGTGAGCAAACACCAGGATACCAGTGGGTGCTACAGGGGCTGGGAAGTAAGCCAGAACCCAGCAGACAGCTGTGGGGTTACCAAGGCAAGCGAGATGGTGGCCGGGCCAAGAGGGTTTGTAGGAGATGCTCAGTGCCCCGCCAGCAGCACTGGGTCTCCAGGCAGAAGGAAAACCCATAGTGACTTGGCCCCTCTGGCACCCGTCACAAGTATGGGACCTGTATGCAGGTGGGGTCCTGAGCAGGTATGTCGGCCTAAAGGTGGCCAGGCATAGTGGCTCACACCTGTAATCCCAGAGCTTTGGGAGGCCAAGGCGGGTGGATCACTTAAGGTCAGAAGGTCAAGGCCAGCCTGGCCAACACGGCAAAACCTCATCTCTACTAAAAATACGAAAATTAGCCAGGTATGGTGGTAGGCGCCTATAATCCTAGCTACTCAGGAGAATGAGGCATGAGAATCACTTGAACCAAGGAGGCGGAGTCTGCAGTGAGCCAAGATCATGCCACTGCACTCCAGCCTGGGTGACAGTGAGACTCTGTCTCAAAATAAATAAATAAATAAATAAATAAATAAAAATAAAGGTGAGCCATTTCTGCTCTCCAATGCAACACCACCACCCTCTGATCAATTTGCCACGGGCAGGGAACGTGGGGAGGAAAGCGCCCTGGCATCAGGTGTAGACTGAGGCAGCCGCGGGCATACCTTGGCTTCTCTACTCTGCAGCCAGTGGTGGAAGAGAACATCATAGGCGCTGAAGATGTCGGTGGCAAAGGCATCCTTCCTGACTGTGGGGTCTGGGGCTCGGTCCAGGTTAGCCAGGTACTCCAGGGCACCCTCGCTGAAGCGCTGCAGAGCTATGACACCGGCCAGTGGTGAATGGCTGCCAGCCGTGAGCTTGTGACGATTCCCAACACCTATGTCTGCAATCTGCCCCTTCCGGAAATCCCATGGCAGCCTGCAACACGCCCTCCCTAGTACACCAGCCAAGCACAGAACTCCAGGACTATACAGAGGTGAAAGGTGTCCCTCTAAATTCGTGGCCTTGTTGGAAATAGGGTTGTTGCAGATGTGACTTTTTTTTTTGGGGGACAGTCTCAATCTGCCACTCAGGCTGGAGTGCAGTGGTTTGATCTCAGCTCACTGCAACCTTTGCCTCCTGGGTTCAAGCGATTTTTCTGCCTCAGCCTCCCAACTAGCTGGGACTACAGGCACGTACCACCATGCCTGGCTAATTTTATATTTTTAGTAGACACAAGAGTTTCACCATGTTGGCCAGACTGGTCTCAAAATGCTGACCTCAAGTGATCTGCCCACCTTGGCCTTCTGAAGTGCTGGGATTACAGGCGTGAGCCACAGTGCCCGGCCAGATGTGACTGTTAAAATGAGGTCATAGCAAAGTAGGGTGGGCCATAACTCCAACATGACAGCATCCTTACAAGAAGAGACACAGGCCAGGTGCGGTGGCTCACGCCTGTAATCCCAGCACTTTGGGAGGCTGAGGCGGGCGGATCACGAGGTCAGAAGATTGAGACCATCCTGGCCAACATGGTAAAACCCTGTTTGTTTGTTTTTTTTAATTTATTTAAAAATATATACAAGAGACACAGAGGCAGGGGGAAGATGGCCATGTGACATGGAGGCACAGACTGGGGCAAGGCAGCCACAGGCCAAAGACGCCCAGAATCCACGGCCCCACCAGAAGCTGGGGAGGCCTGAAATGAATGGTCTCTCTGGGTCCCCAAGAAGGAACCAATCCTGCCAATATCTTGAGCTCAGACTTCTGGCCTCCTAAACTGTGAGAAAATACATTTCTGTTGTTTGAAGCCACCCGATTTGCACTTGGTGCTTTGTCACCAAAGGAAACTGGTGCAAATCCTCCTCCCAAAAATGCCCTTTGGCCACAGGTTCCTGCCAACTCCAGTCTGCCAGAGACAGGAGGAGCAGCACCACGCCCACCCACCCTCACAGACAGACTTGTGAAACACATTCTGGCGAAGGCTGCCGTGATGGGCACAGTGCAGGCAGGAAGAGCCACAGGGCAGAGGGGCACCAGCACACCAGGGTCAGCATGAGGCCCTCCCACAGGTGGGCAGCTCATTACAGCACACCGGTGCCTATGAATGAGACCTGTGGATGTGACTCAGCTGTGGCCTTGGGCCAACTGTGCGGGCAGAGCTGGGAGCAGGCAGAGGCCTGGGCAGGTGGCCACCTGGGCTTCGAGTGGCATGGACATAGGGGTGGAGAGTCAGAAAACACTGGCTATGGGGCCTGGAGCCCAGGACATGGGCCTAATTTAGGTACAGATGTGTGAGTGGTCAGTGGGCCTGGGCCCTAGGTGAAGGGGAAACATAGGGGCATAGGGAGAGAAAACTAAGGCCAGCACCTGTCACACAGCCCTGCTAAGGACCAGGTGGAGAGGTGAAAACTGGAGGAGGAAACACAAAGGGACCCTGAGCTCCAGGGCAAAGTCCAGAGCTCCTGAAAGGACACGCCCACCACACACAGGGGGAGGGGGCTGCACAAGGCATAAGACCAAAGTGTGCTGCTGGGACCACCTCGGCTGCCCCAATCTCGAGTTCTTCTGCTGGGCCCACTCTCTCCAGAGTGGCTGCTGACTGCCATTCCCGGCAGCACTGCTGCAGGCCCTGCTCCAGTGTACAATCTAATCTTGGTATTTTCAGACAATTACTTTAAATTTTCTCCAAACTGCTTAATGTGAGATGATGCTTCTTTGAAGCTAGTGGGCTGATCACCTTTCTATGTGTATGTTGGCTGGCTGTGTGGTTCTGGCCTTTTCTTCCCCCATTTTTCTGAGCTGTAGTCTCCCCTTCTGATTTCATAGCAGTTCTTCCCACATCTGCTTTAAAGAGCAGCTCAGAGATACAGGCCAGACTGCCAGGCCTACTCCTGGCTCTCCCACTCCCCAGCTGCATGGCCTGGGACGAGTTACTCAGCCATTCTGTGCCTCAGTTTCCTCACCTACAAGATGAGGCAGTGACTGGGTACTACACAGGAGGCTGAGGCAGGAGAGTCACTTGAACCCCAGAGGCGGAGGTTGCAGTGAGCTGAGATCGCGCCACTAAACTCCAGCCTGGGCGACAGTGGCAATGGTAAGAGACTCCGTCTAAATAAAAAAAGAAATGGGGGAGACTCTGTCTAAATAAAAAAAGAAATGGGGCAGTGGTAGCTGCTGTGAGCCCCCCGGGGCTGATGCAGATGTGGGGCAGAGGGCCAAGTCAGGGTGTGCGCGCCAGTTCCCACTGACTGGCCTTAGGCTCTGTCCACTGCTGCTCCCAGGGCCATGGCTGAACCCTTCCACTTCTTATAAAGTAGAGAAAAGTTTTTATAGTATCTTCTTTGGAAATTCTTTTTCTTGTTAATATTCACCTACAGTTCTGTGTATTTTTTCTGATCTTCTGATGAGCAAATTTCTTTAATTTGCCATGTCAAACTTGTTAATCTTTTCCTTGGTGATTTATACTTTTTGTATCTCACTTTAAACCCAGCCTGTAAGAACCAAAGGGCGCAGGTGCTCCCGACAGTCCTGCAAAGCTTGTCGGCACCTGGCTCTCCATGCTTGGGCAACCATCTCACACCCTTTTCTTGCCATAAACCCCTCATCACAATGGGCTAACAACCTCACCGAAGAGGACCCTGAGACCACGGGAACCCACACCTATGCTCTGTGATTCCCACACCCCCCACCTGGCTCCCGTGTAGTCAGTGGTCCCCAGAAAGCCTCCCTCTGGCACAGACCCTGCAGCTGGGTCCTGTCCCAACCCTACAAGAGCAAAGGCCCTGAGAGGCGTCATCCAGACAAAACATCTCGGGCTGCCCCCTCATCCCTTCACGAGGCCACTGGCCGCCTTCTAGCCCTGCCTTCAGGGTCACCAGCATCCCCGGGAGCTAACTCAATGGTTGACTCAGGCCCTGTGGGACTCTCATTAGAAGCGCACCAGAATCTGTGATGATAGATTAACAGAGGAGCTGGTGCCTTTGAGTCTAGTACAGGAATGCAGATCATCTTTAGCTGCCGAGCCTCCAACAGCATCCTGCTAAAGTCTGCTCACCGCTAATAATTTGTGGAAATGTGTTGGGATTTTTATATAAACAATTTTATTAAGTGAAGACCAAAAACCTTTGGTTTCTTCCATTCCTTATTTGTCTAGGTGGTTGATTGTAGGGTTTTTTGTTGTTGTTGTTGTTTTTAAGACAGTGTTTCAGTCTGTCACTCAGGCTGGAGTGTAGGGACATGATCTTAGCTCACTGCAGCCTCAACCTTCTGGGCTCAAGTGATCCTCCCACCTCAGCCTCCAAAGTAGCTAGGACTACAGGTGTGTGCCACAGTACCTGGCTAATTTTATGTTATTTTTTAGAGACAGAGGTCTCACCATGATGCCCAGATTGGTTTCAAACTCCTGGGCTCAAGTGATCCAACCACCTCGGCCTCCCAAAGTGCTGGAATTACAGGTGTGGGCCACCATGCCCGGCCTGAGTTTTTAGTAAGAATCAAGAAAGGCGGTGGCCTTGTGGTTTTCCTTCTTATGTCGATTCGTGTGAGGGTCCATCCTCCCAATGTGGAGCTGGCCTCTCTATCCTGGGACTACCCCAGTCTCAGAACACAGCTAGCCCCTGTGCCAGGCAATATGGATTTTGTTTTACAGTCAACAATCACAGCGGGGTATGCAAGGTGATAGGAATCTGCTTTGCTCCAAGTTCTGGGGTATGGAGGGTCACCATACCCCAATAAGAGCACACAAAACCATATCAGACTCGGGTCCAGCAGCAGGGGCATGGAGGAGGGCAGACTCTGAGTGATGATGGCCCTAGGTCTCTTTTGTGGTGATGCTCAGGTTATAAAAAGAATTTGGGGCTGGGTGCAGTGGCTCAAGCCTGCAATCCCAGCACTTTGGGAGGCCAGGGCGAGCAGATCACCTAAGTTCAGGAGTTGGAGACCAGCCTGGCCAACATGGTGAAATTCCATCTCTACTGAAAATACAAAAATTAGCCAGGCATGGTGGTGGGTACCTGTAATTCCAGCTACTTGGGAGGCTGAGGCAGGAGAATCGCTTGAACCTGGGAGGCGGAGGTTGCAGTGAGCCGAGATTGCGCCACTGCACTGCAGCCTGGGTAACAGAGTGAGACTCCGTCTCAAAAAAAAAAAAAAAGAATTCCGAAAATGTCATTTTTCCTTCATTTCCCCTGAGGACTGGGAGAGCCCCCTGTGGAGCCCGAGAAGGATTGCCCAGGGACTGGCGCTCTCCCAGGGCACTCACTGCCTGGCTTTCAGAGGTGGCTGCACTGGGCGGTTCTTGCTAGCCCCCTGCAGTCCCCACGCTGCCCCTCACTGTCGCAGCACCATCCCTCATCCTCCCTTCCAGGGTCCTCGCACCTCCCCTCACCTTCCCCCCACGGTCCCCTTGTGGTCCCTGTACCATCCCTTGCTGTCCCCACATCTATTCACCTCCCCTTTACCACTTGATTTGTTTCTCCCTTTTCTCTTGATTAGGCAACAGCTTAACTATTTAATTCACTCTTTTCAAAGAACTAGGTATAAAACATGTTTTGCCAATTGCTTATTTTCTAATGCATTAGTTTCTGTGTTTCCTGCCTTGCTCAGGTCTGGGCAGGTGAGAAGAGAACCACAGCAACGATAAAAACTGCAACAGCCTGACACATACAGTGAGACGCAAGGGCTCAGCTCCCACCTCCCACCCTGCAGAGGCCACAGAAGCCAGAAAGGGTCAGGTGGCATAGCATCAGGATTCCAGTGGAACCAGCATTCATGCCCACCCCCTTACTCTTTAATGGAAATGGTTATAACTTTGTTTCTAGACTGTATTTGGTTTTCTTTTCACACTAGCTCTGTCCTCCTAGGACCCTGCCATTTCTCGCTTTCACCTCTTTATCCTGCTATTTCTATCCTCTATTCTCATCAATCCAATTACATTACTTTCTGCTCTAATGCTCCTTTTATTTGTGCTGATGTGTATATTTTGTGTTGTAACTGACATTGCTGGTCCTGGGCCCATGGAAAGCTGCTGGCCCCACACCAGAGCTGAGACCCTGCACTCCAGGGGAGCAGTGCTTCCACAGCCATGCACCCCAGACCAGAGCCACTGCTATGCAGCCTGATTGGGACGCCAACACTGAGTAGGACACTTCAACCCAGCCCATTTACTAGGCTAATGACTCAGTTTAAGGGCCCCCCAGTCCAACAGAAAGAATAACCCTGAACCCTACAACTACAAGAGGATAAACCATGGTTACAAATTCTCAGGAGAGGGGATTTAAGGAAATTCTAAACAAAACAGACTACCTCCCAGGGCGCAAAGTGGAAGGTTCCTCATCAATCACCTTTTTGCTGAAGAGGGGCCTTGGAGGGTCTGATATAGGTGGGCTCTGGCCCAATGCAAAGAAAGGCCTTGTCTCCCATGTGAAATCAAGGCAGGCAGGTGCCCGGGGCCACTGGAGACCTCTAACCCTCACCTCTCTTAGTCTCTGTGTCCCTAGGTTTCTCCTTCTGATTGGTCAAGCCGAGGTCAGAAGTTGACCTCAGATTGATAAGGTCAGAAGCAGAAGCCTACCCCTATTGTGTTATTAGGTTGTGATTTTTTTTTTTTTTTTTTAGACAGAGTCTTGCTCTGTCACCAGGTGGGAGTGCAGTGGCTTGATCTCAGTTCACTGCAGCCTCCACCTCCCCGGCTCAAGCAATCTTCTTGCCTTAGCCTCCCAAGGAGCTGGGACTACCGGCATGTGCTACCATGGCTGGCAAATAGTTTTAAATATATATTTTTTTTTTTTTTTTTTTTTTAGAGAAAAGGAGAAAGAAAGAAACTGCAAAAGAAAGAAAAAAATGAAAGAGAAAGAAAGAGGAAGACATTTTAGAAAAAGAGAGAAAAGGAGAAAGAAAGACACAGCAAAATGAAAGAAAGAAAGAGGAAGAGAAAGAGGG
>CAUYQU010068978.1:0-18987 GCA_963574635.1 Cheracebus regulus
ATATCCTTCCAGTTAAAGACTTGGTAAAATAACCATATTTTCCAACTGTGTCCTGTTGCAAAAGAAAAATGGATTCTTATTCCACTGATGCAAACAACTATATTGCCATAAGAATACTCACAGATAGTTTCCAAATTTTATGGGAACCAGGCAGAGAAAAACAAATTTTCCAAATCTTGATCACAGGAGTGTATTACCTTACTCAATTGTTAAAGGCCATAAATAATTCAAAATATATTTCCTTGACTCTGAAAAACAAAAGAAGGATCAGCAATATTCCTTGAGAATTGGGTGATTTTTCCTGCTGTCATCTCCAGAGTAGTGGTTCAGAGATTTTGCCAGATGAAGAGGCAAGTCAAAATAACATAAGATGTAGAAGCTTCTTCCCCCAGTTGAATTTATCTTGAACAAAGTGTGAGTAAATTCAATCCTAAAGGAACTCCCAAGAACCATGGAGATTTTGGTAATAAGCAATTAAAGAGGAGGCTGGTGGCTCCATGAGAGCAAGAAGCAAAACTATAAGCCAGCTGGATTACCAGAGAGAACCAAGTGAAGAGATAACTCTAAGATGACTCCTCCTGTGGTCAGAGAAAACCTCAAAGCCTGACCCTGTCAAGACACCCAAATTTAATTAGATCAGAGTGTGGAGCAATTTATGCACTACCACATTATTTTTAAAAAATGGAGTAATCAGCCAGCAATTAATGAAGCCTAACAGCTGGATATGATGTTACAGAGACATACAGTTTAGAAGACAGATGAGAAATAGAGACAAAGAGAGACCTGCCAAAACTAGTCATCCCAGGATGATTATGCCCATGCCCAAGACTGAACCCTCTCAAGAATATCAGTGGCTTCACGCTGCATGGGAAATGGACTTACTCAAATATTCTAACCAAGATACTAAAGAAATAAGCAAGTAACATGAACAAGCATGGAAAAGGAAAAATAATTAGTATCTAAAGTTGCTACAATACAGAAATGGCCTTACAAAAAATAGCAAAAGAAGTTCTTCAGGCCAAAAGCAACTGACCACAGACAATAATTTAAATCCAAAAAAAAGAAACCAAGCACTAATAGAGGTGATTATGTAGTTATAAAAGATAGCTTAAATGCATATTTCTTCTCCTTTCTCTTAACTTACTTTAAAAAAGTGGTATACAGTGATATGTGTATAATTATATTTAGGGACCTATAACATGTAGAAATATAAATACTTGATCATAAAAGCAAAAAGGAGGTAGGTGGACAAAGCTGTATTGTAGTAAGGAAAGGACACCATATGCTCACTGAAAACTACAGAAAAAGATGAAGAGAATAAGAAATGACAAGTTAACTGGTGAATATAATCCCCCAAAATATATGCTTGCTCTCTTTTCCTCTCTCAGCTCATTTAAAAGACATAAAATTATATTTTTAGTAACAATTAACAACCCCATTAAAAAAACAGGCAAAGGACATGAACAGACCCTTCTCAAAAGAAGACATTTATGCAGCCAACAAACACATGAAAAAAGCTCAGCGTCACTGATTGTTAGAGAAATGCAAATCAAAACCACCGAGAGATATCATCTCATGCCAGTCAGAATGGCAATTATTAAGAAGCTAAGAAACAGGTGGGGCGCGGTGACTCATGCTTGTAATAGGACACATACCAGCCTCACAGCTGTGACCACTTAGGGGGCAGGCTCAGCTCCTTTGGGCTCAGCTCCTTTGGCCCCCATGAATAGGAGTTTAAGGAGCAGGGCCCAGGAGTCTGGGGACTTCCTTAGCAAGTGTCTGGCTCTGACAGTGTCCTGTAGGTGTCTAGATACTAGGATCACTTACCCTAAGATCCAGCCGCACCATTCTATAGGACTAGTCCATTCCATCCGCTCTTGCTAAGCCAACGTGGCTAAGTGCTGGCTCTGTGGGCTGTATTCCTGCTGACAGGAGGTAGAAACCCAAGAAACAGTGAGGCCTGGATGGTGCTAAGAAACACCACTGAAGAATGGCCCTGGATGCAGGCTGGGCCAGGCCAGGAGTGGATCTTCATGAGGCTGGCGCAACCTGGCTGGCAACCATGCCCATGGGCCCTGGTCAAGCCCAGTCCTTTTCTCATGCTTGGCTCCCTGACCCCTGAGGGACTCACTTCTGTGAGATCCATGAAGACCACAGTAGAGACTGAGGCCAGTGGTTTTGTGGACATTTGATTTCTCCGAATTCTCCTCTATTTGTTTGGTCATTGGATTTTGGTTGTTTTCTGTCTCTATAAAAATGCCGGCACAGAAGAAGTGCTGCTGCTTGGGTAGCTGACCCATCTTTCCTTGGGCTCGCCACCATTTTCTTCTCCGAGGAGCCCTGGCCTGTCGAGATCCTGCTTGTTTGTGGCAGATGAGGGTAGTATTGGGGGATCCTAGGGCAATGCCACTGGGGGCTTGGTAACCCCTACTTTTTGGATGCCCTCTGGTTCTCCTTTCACGAGCCAAGCCTGTCCAGGTGTGGTGGCTCATACCTGTAATCTCAGCATTTTGGGATGCTAAGGAGGGCGGATCACCTGAGGTTGGGAGTTCGAGACCAGCCTGAGCCACATGGAGAAACCCCGTCTCTACTAAAAGTACAAAATTAATGGGGTGTAGTGGTGCATGCCTGTCATCTGCAGCTACTCAGGAGGCTGGAGCAGGAGGATCGCTTGAATTCGGGAAGCGGAGGTTTCGGTGAGCTGAGATCCCGGCATTGCACTCCAGCTTGGGCGACAAGAGCAAAACTCCGTCTCAAAAAAAAAAAGAGCCAAGCTTGAGTGTCTTATCACAGACATTCTCCCATAAAGAAGCAAGGATTTGGTTGAGTCCATAACAACCCCCAAGGCCTTCTGTCCTAGGGAAGAAGGGGGATATGAGGTAAGAAGAGTTCCACCCAGACAGGAGCAGGGAAGATGACCTTTTTGACCTGATGGGGTGTAGCAAGGATGACAAAGAGAGAGAGATAGGTGCCATAAAAGGTCAGGTATGTGTGCTCAGACTTCCTCCTCCTGCCTCTCATCTGGTGGGGGGTGGTGTATAGATAAGCAGACTAAGGGAAAACCAAAGGCAGAGGGGTTTTCATCTCGCTCCTGTTTGCAACTTTAGGAAGGGACCCGTATGCAGGGCAACCTCAACAATTGGAGGTGAACCCCGTGCAAGCCACATGGTGTGGTTGTTTAGGGGCAGAGCCTGAGCGAGTGTGTCCTAGCACCCCATGTGGAGTGGAAAACATGAGGATGTTCCTACAGGCTGCACAGCAGGAGGTACTGCGTGGAAAGTCAGGAAAGTCAGTATGGTGCCACTTTGGGAGGCAGTGTGGTGTCATCACAGAGGCTAAGGGGTGACCAGCTTAAGCCTCAGGCCAGGTGGAGGATGTGGCTGAGACTCTGAGGGTTCTACACCCATGTTAGTGGAAATGAGTGTGAATCAATGAGGGAAGAGTCCCTAGGACCTGCCTGAGCCAGACCAGACTGAAAGTTTACCAGACACAGACCAAAACTATGGGTGCCCACGTGCTGTCGTATACCTAGGTGGACCTAGGGCATTTTTGCTGAGTCCAGGGAAAGGACCATAGGCTGAACACTGTCCTGCATGCCCACCCCTAAGGGCCCTTCACTTCCATTGCTGAGCAGTCGCCTGAGACCCCTCTTGTACACAGATGCCATTTTGGGGAGGAACATTTTGTGGAGTTCACTAAAATTTTGCATGGAGGCTACAGAAGTCACCACTCAACCTGACTGGAGTCATAGCTGAACCTGTGTCCTGGGCCCTGCTCTGCTATACATTGAGCTTCAGGGTCATTGCCAGGAAAGAAGATGGTATTGGATCAGCTCATCTCTAGGGCTCTGTTTGCATTACAGGGTCCCAGTATGGGGGACATTAGTGCCTCACTAGGGCTGCATTAATATTTAGCTAGTTTTAGACAAAAGGTTTGCCTTTATAAGCAGTCTGTCATGTATCCACAGCACTGCATTTTCTGGGTACTTGGTGTACATCATGCCATGGAGGAAGCCAAGCCAACAGATGGGGCTCTCTAGTAGCAGGCAATTGCTGGGTCTAGTCTCCAGGAGGTGTCTGCACTTCTACCCTCTCAGCAGAGCAGCCGGTGACTGACAGGAAGACTGACTCACAGCAGTGTATGCAGCTCCAGGGGCCTTGGGTTACTGGGGGAGAACCACAGGGAGAGATTGCACTTCCTGCCACCTTGGTGATGGGGGAACAGAGGCCAGTTTCCTCTGAAGTGAACAAAACACAGACACGTGCACAGGCCCCTTCCACAGCTCGGCAGCTAAACTTTTGTTTAATTTTTAAAACTGGAGATGAAATTTACATAACACAAAATGAACCATTTTAACCATTTCAAGGGTACAACTCAGTGAGTTTTACCATATTCATCATGTTGTGCAACCATCAGTACTTTCTAATTCCAGAAGATTTTCTTCACCCCCAAAAATAAACTTTAGACCCATTAAGCAGTAGCCCCCTATTTCCCTGTCCTCCCAGCCCTTGACAATCAGTCATCCATTTTTCGTTTCCATGTATTTACCTATTCTATTCATTGTTATGTAAATGTAATCAGACAATACATAGCCTTCTGTGTCTGGCTTTCATTCAGCGTAATGTTTTCGAGGTTCACACAGATAGTAGCATGTATCAGTATTTCATTCTTTTTTATGGCTGAATAATACTCTGGTGTATAGGCATACCACAGCTTATTTACCCGTCATCAGTTGATGGGCATTTGTGTACACACTTTTGTGTGAATGTGTGTTTTCAATTGGGAGTGGAATTGCTGGGTCATATGGTAACTTTCTGTTTACATTTCCAAGGACCTATCAAACTATTTTCCACAGCGGCTGCACCATTTTACATTCCTACCAGCAATGTCTGAGGGTTCGGATTTCTCCACATCCTCACCGACATTGGGATTTTGATTTGCATTTTCCTTATGGCTGATAACATTGAGCATCTTTTCATGTGCTTGACAACCATTTGAATGTCTTTGTTGGAGAAACATCTATTCAGATCCTTTGCCCATTTAAAACATTCGGTTGTTTGTCTTTTTAGTGATGACTTGTAAGAGTTCTTTATATGTTTTGGGTTCTAGATTCTTATCAGAAATATTGTTTGCCAATACAGCTAACCCTTGAATAATGTGGGAGTTAGGGGACTGACCCCCCTGCCACATACCTTGTGCTGTCAAAACCCACATATAGCATTTTTTTTTTTTTTGAGACAATGTCTCACTCTGTTACCCAGGCTGGTCTTAGACTCCTGGGCTCAAGCAATCCTCCCTCACACTGGGACCCATCACACCAGGCTAATTTTTTTTTTCTTTTTTAGTAGAGGTGAAGTATTGTTATGTTGCCCAGGCTAGTCTTGAGCTCCTGAGCTCAAGCGTTCCCCAGCTTGACCTCCCAAAGTGCTGGGATTACAGGCATAAGCCACCACACCTGGCCTCCAAGTATAACTTTGGACTTCTCAAAAACTTAACTATAATAGGCTGCTGTTGATGGGAAGCCTTACTGATAACACAAACAGTTGATTAACACATATTTTGATATCATATGTATTATATTCTGTATTCTTACAATGAAGCAAATTAGAGAAAAGAAAATATTATGAAGAAAATCAAAGGCAGGAGGAAGAAGAGAAGGGTTGGTCTTGTTGTCTTAGGGTGGCAGAGATAGAAGAAAATCTGCATGTAAGTGGACCCATGCAGTTCCAGCCTGTGTTGTTCAAGGGTCAACCATATTTTCTCTCATTTGTACATTGTCTTTTTGCTTCTTTCTTAGAGCCCTTTGATGATAAGTTTTTAATTGTGATGAAGTCTAATTTATCTATGTTTCTTTTGTTGCTTATGCTTTTAGTGGCCTATTTAAGAAACCATTGCCTAATCCAAGGTCATGAAGACTCATAATTATTTCTTTCCAAGAGTTTTATAGTTTTAGCTCTTACATTTAGGTATATGATCGATTCTGACTTAATTTTTAGATATGATGCCTGGTAGAGTCCAAATTCATTTATTTTCACTTTGCTATCCAGTGTTCCAACATCATTTGTTGCAAAGACAAAGACAACTCTCCATTGAATGATCTTGATACCCTTCTTGAAAATCATGATCATAAATATATGAGTTTGTTTCTAGACACTCTCAATTCTATTCCGTTGTCCATGACTTATAGAAGTCAGCTAATGATTAGAAGGAGCTTTCCTTGAACAGCTGATATCAAAGTATCTCCCAGTCTTTACGGATTGGCTCTCTGCACGTGTTAGGACACATCTTCATCGTTCAGCCAGGTGTGTTGCAATTGTGCCTTAGCTCTCACTTTCTCCTTGAACAGAGCTGGAAGGGAAGGTCGGCCAGAGGTGGAAGTTTAGAGCCTCATCAGGTCTTTCCTGAGCATGCGCACCACTTTGCCTAAGTAGCCTTCTAGATTTCCAGGAAACTATCAGAGGTTTTCAAAGTCCTTATTCCCCGAAGGAGCTCATTCCCTAGGCTTTCCATCCAAGTGTGTTGGTTAGTCTATTGTTTGCCCTGATTGTCAGCAATTGCTGCCTGCTGTATTAGCTTGGCTGAGTTCCAAGTTAGATGAGATAAGGGCAAACCTTTTGTGTTGTTCTTCCAGGGAGCCACCGACTGTCAGAACAAATAATTACAATTCTTTGTATTCCCATTCTGCTCCCTCTGAGACAGGTTCTAATACTGGGAATACAGGCTGCTATTTTCGAGGCTCCTGCTGAGCTGGGGAGAGAAGGAGGAGATCAGAGTCAGTTAAAATGCCACAGAGCCCCCTGCTCTTACCAGGATGCGACTGTTTTACTAGCTTAAACACTCTCCTGATTACTGCAAGCTTTTGACTAGTTTCCAAAATTCTGAAAAGTTGTCTGGGTGCGGTGGCCCACGTCTGTAATTCCAGCACTTTTGAAAGCCAAGGTGGAAGGATCACTTGGTGGCCAGGAGTTTGAGACTAGCTTGGGGAGCATAGTGATAGCCTGACTCTACAAAGAAAAAAAAGAATTCTGAAAAAGTTAATTTTTACAGTATTTTTCATTGATTTTGGGGAGGCACAGACTTTGGGAGTTTCTTATTCCACCATTTTCACTGATGCAACCATCGCACCCATCTTGTATTAAAAGAGGCCCTTCAATTTTTCTATTTTTTTTTTTTTTGAGATGGAGTCTTGCTCTGTGCCCAGGCTGAAGTGCAGTGGCACGATCTTGGATCGCTGTAACCTCTCCCTCCTGGGTTCGAGAGATTCTTCTGCCTCAGTCTCCCAAGTAGCTGGGACTATAGGTGTATGCCACTACACCCAGCTAATTTTTGTATTTTTAGTAGAGACGGGGTTTCACCATATTGACTAGGCTGGTTTCGAACTCCTGACCTCGTGACCTGCCCACCTTGGCCTCCCAAAGTGCTAGGATTACAGGTGTGAGCTACCGTGCCCAGCCTAAAAGAGAGTCTCCAGATTTTACATGCTTCAAGCGCCACAAAACCTGGATCCACCCCTGGGTGGGGTTGTAAGAGGAGGAGTCAGTCAGCTTTGGATATGACCTCATTATGTGGTTGCAACTTTGATTATCTCTGGGCATATGGGCAACTGCAGCTTCCAAGTTGAGGAGACAAAGTATTTCACAAAGTTAGGGAAAGGCAATGTCCTTCATATCTGCACGGATCCCAGCACCTCCCAGCACGTTGAGGACTGAAAGATTTCATATGTGAGCTCCAGGCCCCTGCAAAGTCTGGGCCGCATCAGACTTTGCAGGCAGCATCCTGGGATACACTGGCGTTATCACAGGAGTGAGGGACCCCACTGCAGTGTCACGGGTACAGGGCAAACCTGGGCTGCTGCCTGCCTTTATTTTATGGCCTGTGAGCTAAGAATGGTTTTTACATTTCAGAAAGATTGGGGGAAAGAAGCAAAAAAAATATTTTATGACATATGAAAATTATATGAAACTAAAATTAAAATTGCATTGCTCATAAATAAAGTTTTATTGGAAACTTGCCACACTCATTTATTGACATATTGTTGATGGCTGCTTTGTTGCAGAGTTGAGCAACGGTGACAGGGACTGTGTCTACTTCAAAGCCTAAAATATTGACTAGCTGGTATTTTCGGAAGAAGCTACTGACCCTTGGCGTTGGGCATAGACAGGGAGAATTGGGGCAGCAGAAAGAACAGAGTAGGTGGCATACATAGACGGAGGCTGGCAGGCTGGCTTTGAGTACAGCTAAGACATTTTCTGAGAAGTCCCTGAAATACTTCAGAAGACTTTGTAGGGGCCTGGAGATCACGTATGATCAAGGTGGGTAAGAGCAGGAAGT
Organism: Cheracebus regulus; assembly: GCA_963574635.1. Lineage (NCBI taxonomy): Eukaryota > Metazoa > Chordata > Mammalia > Primates > Pitheciidae > Cheracebus > Cheracebus regulus. Next base: position 8,332 of record CAUYQU010068978.1, read on the forward strand.
GTGAACTGTTTTTTTTTTTTGAGATGAAGTCTCTTTTTTGTTGGCCAGGCTGAAGTGCCATGGTGCAATCTTTGCTCACTGCAACCTCCACCTCCTGGGTTCAAGCAATTCTCCTGCCTCAACCTCCTGAGTAGGTGAAATTACAGGCACCCGCCACCACATCTGGCTAATTTTTGTCTTTTTAGTAGAGACCGGGTTTCCCCATGTTGGTCAGGTTGGTCTTGAACTCCTGACCTCAGGCGATCAACCCACCTTGGCCTCCCAAACTGCTGGGATTACAGGCATGAGCCACTGTGCCCGTCCAGGAAGCATGAGTTTTTGATCAACATAACTTCATTCATCTCCATAGGAGAATGGGACATGAGGATTTTCGTATTATTCTCAGGAACACTTTTGTGGGAGAATCATCAGCCCCATTTTACAACTGTCCTGGTTTATAGGTGGCTTATACAGCATGTAAACAATGTGCAGATTCTGCTATTGCCACTTCCTTGAAGGCTGAAGCAGCCCCTTTGCTTTAGCTACTCCAGCCCAGCAGACAGAGCTATTTGCCCTCATTTGAGCCTGCTTCCTTGACAAGAGAAAAACCACTAACATTTATACAGATAGTAGCTATACATTCGAACTTGCTCATGATTTTGAAAGACTGTAGGAGCAGAGATGTTTTCTGATTTTTTTAAATTTTACTTTCTCATTTTCTTTAAACATTTTTTAAAAATTTAAAACTTTTTTTTTAACTTTAAAGATCAGATCTTTTTGGAGAAAACAAAAAACCCACAACCCAAAGGATGGTATTTTACATCTCAAGACATCTCCTAGATATCAAGACTACAGATTACAAATCCTTTTCATAGAAGATATTTTTGCCCAAAGTTTACGTGTGTTCAGGAGCAGGACATAAATCAATCCCTGTTTCTATTTTTGTTTTGTTTAGTTTTTTTTTGAAACAGGGTCTCGCTTTGTCACCCAGCCTGGAGTAGTTACAACGGTGGCATCTTGGCTCACTGCAACCTCTGCCTCGAGGTTCAAGTGATTCTTGTGCCTCAGCCACCCAAGTAGCTGGGACTACAGGTGTGCACCGCCACGCCCAGCTAATTTTTGTACTTTTAGTAGAGATGTTGACCAAGCTGGTCTCAAACTCCTGGCCTCATGTGATCCACTTATCTCAGCCTCCCAGCGTGCTGGGATTATAGGCGTGGGCCACCATGCCCGGCCCCCTGTTTCTATTTGAACAGAGGGCAACTTAGGGGAGTGAGAATAATTTTACAATTTTTGTATCAGAAAAGCCTCCTGAGCCAGAGTAGGCTCAGGGACTCCTTTTTTCTAACAGAGACAAAATAAATAATGAGCCTCATATAAAAGACATAGCAAAATAGCTGCCTGCTGCTCTGGCCGTTATTAAGGTTCCAGGACATTTGAAACTAGACTTCACGGAGGTCAGAGGGATACCACTTTGCTGGTAACGCTATATGGAATGTTGCCCTTAGAGCTCCTGCTGACCAAATCTCATGGCCAGTTGGAAAAGTTTCCGAAAGATGATCTTAGAACAATTACTAAAGATGCACAGAATTGGGCACCAGAGGCCAAAAAACAAAATCGGAAAAATAATGGCTACTGGTTTGATGATCAGAAAGAATTCTGGTCCAGGCGTGGTGGCTCATGCCTGTAATCCAAGCACTTTGGGAGGCTTAGGTGGGAGGACTGCTTGAGCTCAGGAGTTTGAGACCAGCCTGGGTAACATAGAGAGATCCCCATCTCTCTCTCTCTCTTTTTTAAATACATTAAAATACTTAAATTTAAAAAAAAGAAAAAGAAAAAAACTCTAGTTTGGGCCAAATTAAGAGCCTGTGTTGCCATGAAATTTCCATTGTTAACTATTGTGCATGACTTCTGCCATTGAGCTACAGAAAAAATGATCATCTTTATGAAACAGTCCTGGAGAGGAAACGCTAGTGGAGATGCTAAAAAGTGCTTATGTGACCTGCCCCACCTGTCTGCTTCACGGTAGGGTTCATGCAACTTTAATTACAGGTTGACTGCATTGCAACCTTTGTTTCCTGATAGCTCGGCTGATAAAACTGTTGCAAAGATTTCCTAGGTTCCTGATATGCAGCTGCTTCTAATGTACAAAGCACTCGTCCAACTGTTATTCCTCACATATTGCTGTGGAATTGGGAAACAGGGATTCCTTTTTTGTCTTTTTTTTAAAACAGGGTCTCACCCTGTTGCCTAATCTGGAGGGCAATGGTGCGACTGTGGCTCATTGCAGCCTCGACCTCCTGGGCTCAAGCTAGTCTCTATTCTCCCACCTTAGCCTGCCGAGTAACTGGGACTACAGGCATGCGCCACCACACTGGTATACTTTTTTAGTTTTATTTTTTTGGTAGAGACCAGTACCATTCTGTAAGTATCAGCCATCTATAAAAAAGGACAGCTGTGGAATGGGCTGATGATTCTCCCACAAAAGTGTTCATGAGAATAACATGAAAATTCTAATGTCCCATTCTCCTATGAAGAGGTTATGTTGACATCAAAAATTCATGCTTCCTGCTCTTACCACCTTAATCATATGTGATCTCCAGGCCCCTGCAAAGTTGTCTGAAATATCTCTTTTTAGGAAATGTCTTACTTGTGCTCGAAGCCAGCCTGCCAGCCTCAGTGTGTGTATGCCACCTACTCTGTTCTTTCTTCTGCCCCAGTTCTCCTGTCTGTGCCCAATGCCAAGGGTCAGTAGCTTTTTCTGAAAAATGCCAGCTAGTGAATATTTTACGCTTTGCAGTGCACACAGTTCCTGTCACAGTACTCAGCTCTGAGAACATGGCCATCAGTAGCATGTCTAGCTATATTGCCCAGGTCTAGCTATATTGCCCAGGCTGGTGTTGAACTCCTGGCCTCAAGTGATTCTCCTGCCTTGACCTCCCAAAATGCTGGGATTAGAGACGTGAGTTCCCATGCCCAGTGCAACACGGATTTCTATCAAAACCTCTCTTTAGGCCAGGCTCAGTGGCTCATGCCTATAATCCCAGCACTTTGGAAGGCTGAGGTGGGCGGATCACAAGGTCAGGAGTTAAGACCAGCCTGGCCAACATGGCAAAACCCTGCCTCTACTAAAAATACAAAAGTTAGCCAGGCGTGGTGGTGTGTGCCTGTAATCCCAGCTACTCAGGAGGGTGAGGCTGGAGAATCACTTGAACCTGGGAGGCGGAGGATGCTGTGAGCTGAGATCGCGTCACTGCACTCCAGCCTGGGAGACAGAGCGAGACTCCATCTCAGAAAAAACAAAAAACAAAAAACCTCTCTTTCCTTGACCTTTTCTGGGCTGTGTTGGCAAACAGCTCTAGCAAACTCCCTGTACCAGGGTCTGAGCTGGACAGGTGTGGGCTAGATTGGTGAGGCCTCAGTTTTGTTTGTTTTTTTTTGACACACTATGCCCTGGCTTTTTGGCTGCTAGCTCAGACTCCCTCCAGCGCTGTCATCATTAACTCCTGTAAGAACTCCACAGGATAGATGGGCATCAAAGCCCCTGCTTCTGCTCAACCAGAGGCAGTGTCTGCTGAAGTCCTGAGATGGAGAGAAGTAAGGAGGCAGTGAGGGGATGGCAGGGCAAGGGCTGTTGATGGGGTGTCTGGGCTGAGGCTATGAAGGGAGGGTGGTCTCTGGAGCGCCGTGTCCCTGATTGCCGGCTATATGATTGGCTCTGGCATCTTCATGTCACCACAGGGGGTCTTGGTCCATATGGGAGTCCTGGGGCCAGTCTTATGGTGTGGGCAGGCTGTGGCCACCTGGCTGTGCTGGGCGCTCTGTGCTCTGCTGAGCTGGGTGCATTGTTCCTGCCTCCCCCTGAATCTGGGGGGAGAATGCCTACATCTTTCGAACCTTTGTCTCCTTGCCAGCCTCACCGGTCATCTGTGCGTATGTGTTGGTGGCCAGACCAGCTGCCATCACTGCTGTTTCTCTGAGCTTTGCTGCGAATGCAATGGCTCCCTTTTGCCCTGGCCATGCCTCACTGCCCCAGGCTATGTTCAAGAGCTTGGCTGTCACCAGCATCCTCCTGTTGATGGTGGCTAACTGCTGGAGCTCGAGGCTGGCCACCATGCTGACAAGCGCGTACACGGCTACTGAAGTATTCTCATTGCTGGTCATCCTTGCGAGGTGGTATTGGGCCAGGGCCGGGGCTGCATGGAAGCCCTTCTGTCGCCTTCCACCACGATGCAGCAGGCGGGGCACATGGGCATGGCCTTCTAGCCCTTCTACCGGGGCCTGTGGTCCTTTTTTTTTTTCTTGGAGATGAAGTCTTGCTCTGTTGCCCAGGCTGGAGTGGAGTGGCGCAATCTGACCTAACTGCAAAACTTCCGCCTCCTGGGTTCAAGCAATTCTCCTGCCTCAGCCTCCCGAGTACCTGGGATTACAGGCTCGCACCACCACACCTGGCTAACTTTCGCATTTTTAGTAGAGGTAAGGTTTCATTTCACCATGTTGGCCAGGCTGATCTCAAACTCCTGACCTCAAATGATCCACCCATCTCATCCCTCCCAAAGCGTTGGGATTACAGGTGTGAGCCACGACACCTGGCCTGCCTGTGGTCCTCTGATGGCTGGAATAACAACTATCTGATGGAAGAGCTACAGAATCCACATGTGAGTCCATAACGTCGCTTCTGGAGGTAAAATCTCTGAACTTCAGCAACTCCAGTAGTTGGAGCTGCAATCATCCAAATTTGGGGTGACTAAGACTATGAGCAATCCAGCTGGAAATGTGGGCTCCCCTCCTGAACTCACGGGACTTGCATGCTGACCCACTGACCATCTCGATTTGTTTATGCAATTATAGAAATAATCAGTTTGCAAATAAGCAGAGAACTTTCTAGTAATACACCCACAGTCTCTGTTTTCTACGAGCCCATTTTGTACATGGGACAACTGAGGTTTCAAAAAGGAAACTGATTTTGAGGTCACGCTGCCTGTAAGAGACCATGCTTGATGCCTCAGCTCTATGTCTATCTCCTGGATCATCCTCTCGAGAACACTGCAGCAGGTAGTTAATTCACAGTTCTTAGAGCCTGGGAGCTACCACGGGACATAGCATACTTTGATGAGCCCTGCCTGGCTCATCCCACTTGTGGGACCTGGGGCGACTAGTCACTGTCCTGGTAGGGACAGTGTTCAGGACAGCTTGGGACTCAAGTGGAACATTTGGATCTTTGGTTACTGCAGATACTAACTCTTTACTATTTAAATATATTTGTCTGGGGTATTAATTGTTTTTTTTTTTTTTTCCCTGTGGAAGTTTTAAATTCTCACAGAGTGAGAACTTCGAGTCTTTTCCTCTCTGTCCTCTAGGCTGGCCTAAGGGCCATTACAGCTCTCACAGTCCTGGCAAAGGCTCCTTGGAGTGGGGTTTGGGAGATGTTGAGAGAAGACGGGCAGCTTGGAGACCGAGGAGTTCTGGGACCTAGTCTTTATTTTTGCATGTAATTCCTTGAGTGTCAGTTCTTTGCCTATCAGATGGGATTCTAATAGCTGCCCTGCCTACCTCACAAGGCTTTGGGATATCAATGAGACAATTACCTTTGGAAGATGGCTAGGCCTCTGGGTACCTTCCACAGGTATACAGTGCACCTCTCAGGTTAATGGTTCACCTGTGGTCAGGTTGGTACTGGAGGTAACTGGGAACTACAAGCAGAGGCACTGGCTCCTTCCGTTTAGAGCACCCTGTCTCTGAAAGCTCAGAGCTGGACTCAGGAAAGAATAGGGGATCCAAATTTGACCAGACAAGCCCCCATACTTAGCGCAGGGACTGGCAAACCTTTGCTATAAAGAATCCGGAGAGTTAATATTTCAGGCTTTGTGAGTGTTCTGTGAAAGGGCCATATATGCAAAGTGGCCCCCAACCACCGAAAGAGCTGAGAAACCAAACAATGAGGCAGACAAATCCAGTTTGTCAATAGAAGGCAGAGGAACCTGCAGACAGAAGCGTGGTCTTGGGTGTCTGCAAGACAGGCAGATCTCTGTACTGCACCCCCGCCCCCAGACCCAGGGCTTTAATGTTGGGGAAGAAGTATATGTGCTTTGGAAGGAACATGTATGTTGCCCTGGGTGTCACAGCCTATGCTGTATGGACCAACGGCAAAGGTTGTTTTGCAGGAAAGGTGAAACTTACAGTGAATAGGTGTTCCCACACAAAGAATCATATATCGGCTAGATACTTCGGGGGCATTCCCAGAGTTGGGGCTAAACAGAAGTCACCTGGGGGACTAGCGACTAGCATTTATTTTTATTTTATTATTTTGTTTTGTTTTGTTTTTTGAGATGCAGTCTCACTCTGTCACCCAGGCTGGAGCGCAATAGCACAATCTCAGCTCACTGCAACCTCTGCCTCCTGGGTTCAAGCGATTCACCTGCCTCAGTCTCCCAAGTAGCTGGGGGACTACAGGCACGTGCCATCACACCAGGTTAATTTTTGTAAGAATCCCCAATTTTAGGCAGGGTGCGGTGGCTCACGCCTGTAATCCCAGCACTTTGGGAGGCTGAGGCAGGTGGATCACAAGGTCAAGAGATCAAGACCATCCTGGCTAACATGGTGAAACCCTGTCCCTACTAAAAATACAAAAATTAGCTGGGCATGGTGGTGCACATCTTAGTCCCAGCTACTTGGGAGGCTGAGGCAGGAGAATCACTTGGACCTGGGAGGTGGAGGTTGCAGCGAGCCAAGATCATGCCACTGCACTCCAGCCTGGCAACAGAGTGAGACTCCATCAATCCCTGATTTTAGAGTTGGGTGGAACGTGAGAGGACCCACCTCATATAAGAATACACTGCTGTGCAATTGGCTTCACTTTTCACAAATTTGCCGTGTGGCCTGCCAGGTAGGGTGGCCTGCCAGGTAGGGTGACCTGCAAGGCAGAGCAGCCCAAAGAAGCCCAACGAGGCTTCCTGGGAGAGGAGCCTGGAGCCTAGCCTCCGAGGGCAGATGCAGCCTGTAGCAACACAGCTACGTGGAGTAGCATGAATCATCCAGACGCCAAAAAGGGCGGGGCATGTCTACGCCACAAGGAACCATGTGGGGGAGTGAGGACAGCCTCATTGCTGGGGCTGGTCACAGGGACCTGAAGTGAGTCCTGAGATTACTATTCAGTGCCGCCATGCCTTCCCTTCCATACCCACCTCTGAAGTTTTCTGTAGGCAGATCTCAGCCCTGGAAGAAAGATCCGAAAATTGCTTTTTATATCATGCCGAAGAGGAGTAGATATGTTAATCAGAAGCAGATGCTTAAATGTGGGGAGGGCCTTATCTGGTGGCTGGGAGGAGGCCTGTTTGGGATGTTGGTGCAGCCCCCATGAGGGTTGGTCTCTGCCAAGCTCTGCAAGATATCTGCCTGCATCTCGGTAAAGAATCACCTCTTCTCTGTTTCCTTGAATGTTACATTTTAAATGTCAGTAACAGCAACGCTGTGTTCCAATGCACAGCCCGGTACCACACCCAAACATCCACCGAGGAGAAAGGCTTTAAAATGCTTGCCTGGCTTTCCCATGGTGAGCCAAAGGACACCTAGGTCAAGCCCTGCGGAAGACCAGTGGTGCCTCAGACATGGCTTCTCCTGAAGTGTTTTCTTACTAAGGGGTCTCAAGATGCCTATCTGGGGCTGATTTGAGCCTGAGTTCTGTGGGTCCAGAGGGAGTCCCTTTCCCTCCATTTGCTCTTGGCTTCAGAATTGTGTTTAGGGCTGGGGGGTGCAGAGTGGGAGTGAGCTGTCTACACTCAGGTTTAATGCACTTTTCATTCATTCCTCAGTATGCACTGAATGTTCTGTTCAGTGCATTTATTGGGGGACTGTAGGTCAGCTGGGGGCTGAGGCTGCAACAGTGCAAACCAGTCTAAGTGCCCAAAACCCCTGTGTCTAGACCCTTCCCAGGCTATCTTCTCCACTGGGTCTCACCCATGCAGAGGCAGAGCAGTGAGGAGCCCTATGTTACAGATCCCCAGTGATTCCCCATTTCCAGTTGCAGAAGACGAGGGTCAGAGTAGAAGCCCAGTGTCATGACCCTCGATCTAGCTCCTGAGGACCCAGGCACTAGGCGGGGTTGGGGAAGCGGGTCCCGAGATCTTCCAGCTGGATTGCTGAGGGAGTAGCAGACTGATGAGATCTTTGCCTTCCCTGTTTCCTGTCCATGTTTACTCTTGTGGGTAGCTCCTGCTAAAAAGTCTTCTCCTTCCTAGCCACCTGAATCTCTTCCATTCCTCAAGGAGAGCCCAGCTTCAGGTCCTCCTCATTCCAGAAGCTTTGGTGATCACTCCTCTCTCTTCCCAGCCCTGCCAGCCCTCTTGTACTGTTGTATTTTTAGCGAGATAAGAAGACCAGCACCAAGACAAAAGTATGACGAATTGCAGGGTCTTTATTGCCAGCGACCACGGAGGACTCACGTCTCTCTAACCCGTGGCCCCGAGTTGAGGGAGAGCTGGGCTTTTATGTTAAACAACACTTTTTGGGGGCTGGGGATTTTCCGGGCGTCGGGGGGAGAACTGGGGATCTTTGCAAGCAGGCAGTTTGTACAGAAGCCAAGGTCAGCAGTTAGAGACAGTGAAAACTCCCAATATCAGGAAGCAAGCAGTTTGTTCAGAAGCCAAGGCCAGCAGCTAGAGACAGGGGGTTTCTTCTCAGGGTCTGTGTGACCCTGAGTGGCACGTTCTTGAATTCCATTGAAATGAGGCTGGTGTCTGCACCTGGAGTTGGCCTGATTAATCGTAATGCCTTATCACGTAGCCTGCGAGCCTGCACGTACCTGTGAGCCTGAGAAGCCATTACATTTTAGCCTGGCTGAAGCCATTTTCCTTGCCACATCACAGGTATAGTAAACAGAAAACAGGATCTTGTTTTCCTAACATGCTTTCTCTGTAAGGCAGGGAAACACTCTTAATGGTATGTTAAAATTAAATTCAGTGTTTTCTGTAAGCAATCAGCACTCTAATTGTATTCTAAGAACAAATGAGGTGTTACTACTTAAGATAACTCAAGGTATACTTGTAGTGTGAATGCTTGCTCTGGAATAAACAACACTCATATATTAAGGTGCAGAGAAAGAGTAATTCAGCCAGACTTGTACTGTTATGAAGTAAATACTGGAAACCTTCCATCTTTAAGTCACTTTTCTTATCTGAGTAGAATATTTTTTTCTGGTAAAGTGTCTTTGCTAAAAACAAAATGCTTAAGCTTAAACCTTATCCTGAAAATAGTTTTCCATTTTTCTAGAGAAAAGATTTGCACAAACTTCTCTCAGTTACTTATTTATTTTTCTCTACAACTAGAAATGCCATAATAGAAGTCTTTGCTGAGAACAGGTCTAATGTATGTCATGGATTATATTGTTTACTGAGAACAGCATGGAAAACCAAGCTGGTCCCCAAGTGGAAAACTGCTCAGGGTATTCTAAAATAGGTAATGTATGCATATCATACACTAGTTAAAATAACTTTTTAAAAATGGGATGATATGACCCTGCCCCCATTGCTCCCTCTTGGAGAATGCTTTCTAGTTTCTCTGATCAGTGGTAAGCAGACATCAGCTGCCTGCCTAATTTATTTGTTCTATGAGAAAACAACAGCTGCTTGTTAATAAGAATCACCTGTTCAGAGAATAAATAGGTGGGTCAGCCACTGCTTGAGGTTTTCAGCTTGGAATGCTGGTAGCTCTCTACTGTCACTTTGTAGTCTTTGTGTTTAATTTCTTCAGTGCTGCCTGGGTTGGGGTCTCCATGACAGAGCTGGTCTCAGCATTCCTGAAAGACAGCAATCCCTGGACACTCAGCTACTCTAGTTGTTGATTTTTCTGCCTACTTCCATGCTGAAATGATTCTTATTTCTTTTGCTTCACCTTTTTAAAGAAGTTACAAGGATTGGCAAAGGCCACAGGAAAAAGAAACTAAGAGTGGATCTGAAGTTTGGAAAAATTTTTGTCTGAGGCTTAGGGACTTTTTTCAGAACTGATATTTTTACAGTATAGTAAGAAGGTTTTCCAGGTGACATAATGGCTCTTATTTGCACCCCATCTCTTAAAATAATAATAAAAATAAAAAATAAAAATTAGCAGGATGTGGTGGTGTGTGCCTGTAGTCCCAGCTACTTGGGAGGCTTAAGCAGTAGAATTATTTGAACCAGGGAGGCAGAGGTTTAAGTGAGCTGGGATTGCACCGCTGCACTCCAGCCTGGCCACATAGTGACACTTTGTCTCAAAAAAAAAAAAAAAAAAAAAAAAATTTGCAGAATAACTTAGATTCAGTGAAAGGCACAGATCTGAAGTATACATTTTGATGACTTTTCACAAATGCATTACCCATGCAACCTGCCTCCTTGCAAGATACAGAACATTTCCATCCAGAAACTTCTGTGCTTCAATCCTGTCCTGCACTCACCCAGCTGCTGAACGTGCTGAGGACATTGGTACAGGACTCTGGCCTCCTCGCAAGAACTGCTCTCACAAGCCTGCTTCCTTCCCCAGCACTAAAGACCTGCCTGCTCTCTGAAACTTGCCATCTTCAAACTGTTGTACCTAGAACTTTCCCTCAATTCAATAGATCAACCCTGAAAATCAACACAGCTACCTGGTCCAGCAGCCCACAGCCTAATACTGTCTACTCAAGCTTTCAGAAATAGGATTGAAAGG
>CAUYQU010068982.1:0-60644 GCA_963574635.1 Cheracebus regulus
AAAGGGTTTTTCTCTGAGATTAGAAATAAGACAAAGATGCCCAGTTTTGCCACTTCCATTCAAATATAGTGCTGGAAGTCTCAGCTAGAACAATTAAGCAACAAAAAGAAAAGCTATCCAAATTGGAAAGAAAAAAGTAAAATTATCTCTGTTTAAAGATTAAATGGATATTATTTTAAAAAGGAAATAACAAATGTTGGCCAAGATGTGGAGTAATCAGAATCCTTGTACACTGTTAGTAGGCATGTAAAATGGTACAGTCACTGTGAGAAACAGTATGGTGATTCCTTAAAGAATTAAAAATAGAATTGCCATATGACCAGCAATTCTGCTTCTGAAATTAAAGCCAAAGAAGCAAGCAGGCCTTGAAAAATTATTTTCACACTGTGTATATAGCAGCATTATTCATAACGACCAAGAGGTGGGAAGAAACCCATGAGGTAACCAACGGACAAATAGATAAAGGAAACATAATACGTTCATACAGTAAAATATTATACAGTCTTTAAAAAGGGAAATTCTGTTACAACATGAATGACCCTTGAGGACATTATGCTAAGTATAATAAGGCAGTCAAAAAGACAAACACTGTGTCATTCCAAGAGCAATCTAGAGTAGTCAAATTCACAGAATCACCAAGTAGAATGATGGTTGCCAGGAGCTAGGAAGAAGAAAACATGAGAAGTTGTTTAAAGGAAATAGAGTTTAGTTTTGCAAATGAAAAGGGTTCTGGAGGTTGGCCGCACAACAATGTGAATATACTTAGCACAACTGAACAGTTCACTTAAAAATAGTGAAGATGGTAAATTTTATGTTATGTGTATTTTACCACAATTAAAATTCTTTTAAATTAAAAAGTGAAATAAATCATTCAATGGTATCACCAGAAAGTAAAGAAATGTAGCTTTGAACATCTGTAGGAACCTTGCGCCATCAGAGCCCACTTAGAGGCTCTGGTTCATATCGTGTTGTGAGAAAAGAAATAAGCTTAGGAGCTAAGAGCACAGACACCAACCCCAAACTGCCCTCGTTTAAATGTCAGTCCCACCACTCACTGAACATATACACAGACAAAATTTTGTGAAGTGAAAATGATGATAGAACCAGCAACATAAGATGCATTTGAGGCTGAAATAATTTACCATGTATGGAAAGTACTTCGACTAATACTCAGCACACTGTAAGCACTAAACAAAACGTAGTGTCTTCTATTCCAAAGACAGGTCCCATTTATTAAACAGCAGCTTTGCGCCAAGCATTGCGCTCAGCCCTTCCCATTTTATCGTTGCATAGAATCCGTGTAAATTCTCTAAGGCAGATGTGACATGGATGAGGAACTGAAGGGTCAGCTCAGCTCAACAGACATTCGTGAAAACCTTGGATGTCCTTTGTCCTCACCAAAACTCAGGGTGAGATGAGTACACTGTAACCCAGGGAATTTCCATGCTTCATTCAGCGCTCTGCTGATGCTGTCTTGGATTACTTAATAATATCTGAGTAAGGGTACCTGGATTTTCATGTTACACTATACCCTACACGTTATGTAGCCAGTCTTGCCTTGGCCAGCCTGGGAGTGGGGGTCATTGTCATTAATCTGTTTGTGGAAACACGAGAAGCTCCTCTTATCCAAAGGGAGGAGCAGAGAGGCAGGGAAGGCACAGGCTCCCGGAAGAGCTAGAAGGGGCACAGGGCGTGATGTGGCAGAGCCAGAAAGAGAGCTGAAACCTCCGGATGCCTCTGCCCCCAGCTGCCCATCCACATCCTCTGGGTTGCCCCACTCTTCCCGACCCATGCTCTCTGGGCACTTTGGGGTTCATTTCTGCAATATGGTACCTCAAGTGGCACCAGTGGGCTTCTCAAGGTAGCCTCCTTGCAGATGCTCTGGCTAGTTTGTGGGTCATTCTCTTGTCACACTCTGAACACAATCAGCCAGCAATTGCTTTCCTCTTGCAGAGATCCAAGATAAACCAAGCATGAGCAGGCAACTGGTTATTCCCAGTTTCCACTACTTTTTGTGTGAATTGTTATAGAGGTAAGGAGAGGGAGAAGGTATTTAATGGGCCAGAAAGATGGTACATGAAATTCAAACATCAGGGGAGCTTACATAGGGGAAGACCTCAGAGGCCCATTTATTGCCCCAACTGAAATGCTAAAATGCCATCTACCTACCTGCCTGGCAAACCATAACTCATCCTTCAGATAGGTTTGATTCCTCCTAGGTGGAATGAAATTTTGCTGCAAAACAAAGGGGAGAAACGTGTATATTTTTCCTGATAGTATGCATAAAAGTTGGAGCAAGGAGACAGAGGAAGGCTGTGAGGCTCTGGGCTCCATGACGTGACCCTGCTTTCCTGACTGACAAAAAAAATAAAAGAAACTATGCATAGGTTTTGAACTGAGGAAAGAAACCTCCTCCTCTAACTGCATGGACATTAGGTGATATGAGGATCTGTTATCAGGGAGACCACTCAGACGTTACACACACACACACACACACACACACACACACACACACGTACACACATATACATGTATATGTGTCAAAACATTACATTATCATTATTCATACTTATTCCCCTTCCATTCTCCTTCCCGCTGATCTAGAATCTGTTTGTGTTGCTTGTCTTGGCTTTAGTTTGATAATTGGTGATTGGCTTGAGATAGGAATGGACAGATCAACAGAAGCTAAAATGACATTTATAAATTGAGTTGAGGTTGAGATCTTGGGAAGAGAGATGTTGGGTAAATAGGACTTTGGGAAGGTCTCTAGGATGTTATACAATGAACTCATTCTTTTACTGACCCTTGGTTGGAGACAGAAAATCAATGAAGGAATATATTACACTTTAGGACGTTAACAGTCAGATTGGTGATTTGAGGAAATGGTCATCTTGCTGATGTCAGGTTCTCTGTTAAATGGGATTGGGGGAGATAAGCGTGGCATGGTTCCTTTATGAATTCACATTTTTGTTTCGGTGGTAGACGTCGCCAAGCTACAGCTGGAAACGTGGCCACCCAGTTGCAAACATTCTGCTTCCTTGCCTCCACTGCAGCGGGGGAAGGCTGTGTGATTCGTGTTTGTCCAATAGGGTGTGAGCAGAGGCACTGTGTGGACCATGCAGCCTGTGCTTTCCAAACACAACGGGAATGCCTTGCTGTCCCCTCTCTCCATTCCAGGGGTGACTGGAACCACTGCTTGAGAGCCAGAGAAGAGGACAATAGATTTCCCAGAAACATTTAGCTCTACCCTGTTATACAAGAGAGAAATGATCTTCTAAAATTTTGCAATAAAGAAGGTGACGAGATAAAAGTAATTGCTGTGGCAACTGCCCTCTCTGGATGTATCTGCTCCCTTTCTGAGAAGTATCCCGATATATTTGGAAACCTGTGGCGGGGGAAGGGAGTGCCTGCATTTGCACGCTCCTGCTTACTTTACGGGTTTGTTGTAAGGATAAAATCCAATCAGAGAATGTATATTAAAAATGTTCTGTAACAGCAAATGCTTGATCATTTGGATGGTATCAACACTAAACGCCTCATCTTTTCCCTGCAAAATCTGCTTCTTTTAATCTATTCTCCATCTCTATAAATCGTCCTTCCAGTCTTCTAAGATTGCAGGCCAAAAACCTTGCCCCTTCTCTTCCACTCACACCCAAAGTGGAGGAAATTCTTCCACCATTACCTTCACAACATATTCAGAACCTGACTTCATCCCACCGTCTCCACGGCTAGCTCCCTCCCATCCACCCTCTCTGTCACTTGAATGTTGCAGACAACAGTGGATCAGTGTCCTTTCTCTCTCTCCTGAGGCCTGTTGGTTATTTCATGCTCCACACTGGGCCCTGGGCTATCGCAGTGGGGAAGACTATGAGGGAGGTTCTAAAATTGTGCCCTCCCCCTACTGGTCAATGTAATAAACCATCCCTGATTGAGGGAGGTTGGGGAGAAAAGAGCCTTTCTTAAGAATATAAGGTTACAGGTAGGGTTGGTAGTCCTCATTGTATTACCATTCAGTTCATGGGTGTGGCCCCTGCAGAAACCAGATGGATCCTATAAAACAACTCTAGATAACTGCAAGCTGAGACAAGTGGTGGCCCTTGATGGGAGCCTGTATGCCAGCTGTGATATCTTTACTAGAGCAGATTAAAATTAAATTAAAAGTAAAGCAGATCTTTACTACCTTTGATTCTTAGGCTGATGACATCATAGGCGACCAGCTTTGACAGGGAACAGGACCACACAGGGGCTCTGAACAGGTCTGGCCTCTGGGCATGGTATGCAGCCACTGGTTTGGCAGATGTATTCTGTTGTATTAAAGGTCACCGATGGTTTCACTCACGTGGAATGGACAATTACAGACGCTCAGAGCCCAGGGCTATGTCAGCTCTCTGGCCTTATTTCATAACATTATCAGAGACCTTGGGACTCACTGGATGTGCCGCGGAGCTTCCCTTTGATGCACTGCCTTGGTGATGTTATATGGATAGGACCAGATGCTGGCATACTGGAGACATTGATAAAACACATGTTCCCCAGTTTAGCAGAAAAATCCTACCAAGATTCAAGTCTCACCACCACCCATAGAATGTTTCTGGATCCACTAGCCAGAGGCATGCCTGGACATTGTCTGCAAAGTAAAAGGGAAGTTCCCTCATCTTGAAACTCCCTTCAGCAATCAGAAAGCACAGCATGTGGGGGGTCTTTTTAGGTTCTTGTCAGATAATCTGCCACCCATAGTATTCTGTGCTTTGATTCTTAGGCTGATGACATCATAGGCGACCAGCTTTGATGGGGAACAGGACCACACAGGGGCTCTGAACAGGTCTGGCCTGTGGTACAAGGAGCTGTACCTCATGGGCCATAGGACTCAACAGAGCCTATGCCACTGGAAGTGTCAGTGGTGGAGAAAGATGCCATATGAAGTTTGTGGCAAGCTCCAGGAAATGGATCCCAGAGACGCCCTTGGAATTTAGGTTGAAAAGAATCACGTCTTTTCAACACAATTCCTGTTTGTTACTGGCCCCTTGGTGGAGATAGACTGGCTGACTGGGTAACACTATGTGACTATCTAGCTAGAACTGCCCATCGTGAGCTGGGTCCACTTAGAGCCACTAACTCACAGGCTGGGCAGCAGGAGCAGCCATCCAGGGCAAGATGAAAGAGGTCCTCCAAGCTCAAGCAGAACTGGCGAGCACACGCCAGCTGCACGAAAAGGCGCTGCAGACTCCCATGGCCTCCCCACTGTCATGGCAGGATGCCTCCCAGCTCACACCTGGGCCTGTGTGGGGGATCCTGCATGGGTAGCTGAAGGTGGGGACAATGTCTGAGCTTGGTTCAAGGATGGGTCAGCTTGCTATGTAGCTGTAAGCCACACATAGACTTTGGCCCCATTTAGGGGTGGCCTTGAAGGACAGTAGCAAGAGAAATTCCTTCCAGTGAGCAGAGCATTGAGCATTCATCCAGCCATCTATAAAGCTGAGATTTCAGAGGTAGCCAGATGGATGGATGGTATTTAAGGGTGAAGGGAGTTTAGATTGGAGACAGGAGAAGAGAAGCAGTGAGAGTCAACTGTGGTCCCAAGGCCAACTGCGGTGGCGGGGGCTGTGGTCATCCCCTTAAGACAAAGAACTAGCCAGCATCCCAGAGCAGCTGCCTCCCGTGGTGTGTGGAGAAGCAGAGCTGAGGAAGCCAGTGTTACAGGAGAGATACCCTGATCCCCTTTAAGGAAGGGCACATTGCCCTGCCGTGCGCAGCGTGGGCGACCTCCTCTGTCAGCTCTTTTCTGGGTCAAGATTTACCAGGGCAACCCTAAGTAGTGAGTGAGCAGTGGAGATCTGGATGTCTCTGCCCACCATGAAGCAACTCTGATAGATGAGTCTTGATCCAAGCCCACCATTCAGTGGCCCTCAACCAAGGGTGATTGTGCCCCCGCCTCCTCCCAGAGGGTCTGACAATTTTTGGAGATGCTTTTTGTTGTCATGACATATCAGGGTGTTGCTGGCACTTAGTGGGTGGAGGCCAGAGATGTTGCTAAATGTCCCACCATGCACAGCACAGCCCCCACCAGTAAGAATTATCCAATCCCAAGTGTCAACAGGGCTGAGTCTGAGAAACCCTGAATTTACTAATGTAAGCTTCTTCCAGTCAGCCTCGAAATTCCAACTCTTTCTTCATCTAGCCCTCCTTCGTCCTCATCCCTTTTACAGGCGTTGGTTCCAAATAAATATCTTGCACCCAAAACTCAGCCTCAGCATCTGCCTCCAGAGAATCCACACTGACATCAGGATATCCCTATTTCCCACTGCAGTGCTTATGAACACAGTCTAGATTAAACGTCAGCCCCCAGCCTACATGTCAATAAAGCGCCCATCAGAAGACCAACTGGGAGCCAATCGGGGTTTTATTTTTCATGAATGGCTTCCAGTTAGAACACTACTGAGTCATGAAGAAAACTGTTCTCATCTCCAGGTCGGGATGTCCAAAGGCGATGCTTCTTTCAGCACTTTGTACAAACTGTTTCTCTGCAGCCAAAAATGCCTTTTCTTAGGAAACCCAGCTAACATACTGTCTCCTTCCCAGAGCCCTGTACTCCTGCGTTTCTTTTTTCTTTTTTCTTTCGTTTTTTTTTTTTTCTGATACAGTCTCACTCTTGTTGCCCAGGCTGGAGTGCAGTGACAGGATCTCAGCTCACTGCAACCTCTGCTTCCCGGGTTCAAGGATTCTCCTACCTCAGCCTCCCAAGTAGCTGGGATTACAGATGCATGCCACCACGCCCAGGTAATTTTTGTATTTTTTTTTCAGTAGAGACTGAGTTTCACCATGTTGGCCAGGCTGGTCTCGAACTCCTGACCTCAGGTGATCTGCCTGCCTTAGTCTCCCAAAGTGCTGGGATTACAGGCATGAGGCACCACACCTGGCCCTGCTCCTGCTTTTCTATTCCTGCCAATGACATTTAAGTTTATTTTCCTATGGTCCCAATTCCACAAATACATACCTCAATTAATCATCTTGTCATAGGATAATTTTTGCATAAAGTCTATCACCCAAATTGAACTGCAGCACTTTATAAGTCAAAGGCTGTATTTTCATACTTCCACCTCTATTGCCTAGCACAGGGGGCTTCCATGTAGTAGACTTTCAACTCATGTTTTAAGGTGAAAGTCTATTTGACCAAATAGATTAAATCATAATCCCCATGTTAACTTCATCTATCAAGAGAGGAACCAGAAAGAAGATGCACCCCAAGTTGGAGCATCAGGGGAAGGGAGTTCGGCATTTTACCGCACTAGGAAAAATAACCTCAGGGTAGTTCATGCCTCATTCCCTTGAGGGAGGGGGATGGCAGGGATAAGGCAGGTGGATGGTTAATAATTCATTGCTCTTGGAGAAATAAGAGCAGTTTATCACCCAGTCAGGCCTGTCCTCAGAACCTTAGAATCACAAAATAGCAATCGTTAACATGATTCAGGCCAAGTTTGGTCCCCATTCTTCCTATGCAATCTGAATAGTTTGTAGAGTCTGTTTTAACAGAGGGAGAGGGATGGTGAGGAGGTATGACATTTTGAAGCAAAGCAGGCACCACTGCTTCAAAACTTTGGACCAGGTTGATGGGGAGAGGAAGAGGGGAAGAGATTGAGATGGGGGCGGTGAGGGAGAGAGGTAGGGGGTAGGAGACAGAGAGAGAAGGAGAGAGAAAGAAAGAGAGAGGAATGGAGGGAGGGAGGGAGAGAGAGAGGAAGGGACGCCATAGCCTTTCCCACCCCCAACCCAGACCCCATCCTTCTAATCAAGCACACTTTGAAAACAGAATTCTGCAAGATCAGAATTAACATAATTGAGGCGACATGAAGAATCCTTCAGCCGTCCCAAGAGAGGAGCAAGCTGACATTTTGCCAGTCCCTTCGAGGTGGAGAGCATCTCAGCTCTGGTCCCCACTGGATTGTTGGCACACCTGCATCACCATCGATACAGGAATGACTCTCCCCAGGGGGCGTGCCCTGATTGACTCAGATGGGCTCCCTCACTTGCCTGGTTTTTCTTCCCCTACATCTGTGTCAGAACCATTAAGGTGATTTCAGTGTACCAGGTGGACCCCTCCACTCTCTACACCATGCAGGAGCCAATCACCTTCCAGGAGTCATCCCTCCGCATCAGCCCTGACCATTCCTTCTGGTGTCCCAAGATAGGACCCGAATTATTTATCTAGAGCCCTCTTTGCGAGCAGCCCCATGGGGGCAAATAGTTTCCGTCACCTCCTCACAGCATCCTTATCTCATTCCCCAGGTGAGCAGCCTCTGCCAACCAGAAGCCAATCACCCTACCCTCCAGGTGAGTGTCTCAGGTAGCTACTCTTTCTGCTTTTCTGATTTTCTGTCTGAAAACAACATTCCACATGATGAGGGTGATTTGAAAAGAGGAGGAATTAAAGCCATGTTAGTCAAAGAGACAATCCCAAGGACTTAGAATGTTGTATCTGGAGGAGAGAAGATGCAGGGGAATAGAAATATTCAAAGGGCTATTGGATGTGAGAGAGTTTGGGGCAGTTCTACGTGGTCCCAAGGACCAGTAGAGGAAGGCACAGGGAGATAGATTTCAAGTCAGCATAAGTGAGAACTTCCTTATAGAATGGTTGGATGCATAATCTGGAGAAGTACACATCCCCATCATGAGATATGCAAGCTAGGCTTTCTGTGCAGAGATGGTCTAACCCCCTGCCACCGGGTCATACTCAAGTCCCTTTCTGGTTCTGAGTCAGTTCCTTGGAGATTCTTTGTAATTTTCTGCCATAACCCAAGGGTTGGTAAAGTATGGCCCACATGCCAAGTCCAGTCCGCTGCTTCTTTTTGTAACCAAGGTTTTACTGGGACACAGGTCGGGGGAGTCCTTTGTGGATTGTCCACAGCTGCTTTCACTGCAACAGCAGAGCTGAGTAGTTGTGACGGAGACCCTGTGGCCACAAAGGTACAAGTATTTACGACTGGGCCCTTTGTAGAATGAGTTTGCCGACCCTTGTGGTAACTGATTTTTCTGGGAAACTGTTGAATCTGCCAGTTTCCAAAGGGAAAATTGAGTACAGCTGTTGAATCTGTGGAGCTGGGAGTAAGGATTCCCCTGAAAATGATTGAAATAATGTTTTTTTTTCTCCAAGAGAAACTGACACAGGTGATTATTCTTGTTCCCTCTAATTCAGTTTCTTTTCTCATTTCTTCTTATTGTCCTCTGAGCTAGCAGAGCAGCCTCATGCTGGCAGATGTTTGCACAGATATGCCACTGAGCTAACCTTCTTGTTTCCTGCAGGTTAGACACTGACAATGGGATAATTTTTAATATGTTAAAAAATTTTTGAGAAATTTAGCTCCAGTGGAAAGAGATGGCCAGAGATCCAGGCAGCTGCCTGAAAATGATGACTAGGTAGAAACAAAGAATTAGTTTGATGACCCCTCATGGCTTGAATATACCTTGAAGATGTAAATTCATGGCGCCCACACTAAGAACTGGGCAGTAATATTGTAATCATGGGACCAGCTCAAGCCAATTAATCATTGCTTAAGTTGCTATAGAAAAGACTGCAAGTCAGGTGGCTTGGGCATGCTCAATGGGAAAAAGCCTTAACCTTCTAATTGTTAACACCACCAGCATGGCTAGCTAGCCGATTAGCGTCACCTGGGACTAGTTAGGACTAGTTAGGAAAGCCAGAAAAGCTTGGCTCATCCCAGATCCAGGAGACAGCTCTGAGTGTTGCCTCCTGACTCCTTACCAGTTGACTCATGATAAAGTTGGGCAGTGAGTCCATTGCTTGGTCGAAATGTCTAGCACAGACAGGCCTTGGGGAATAGCAGACATTGTGGGTTGAATCACATTCCTGAAAAGATATGTTGATATCCTAATCCTCAGTATCTGTAAATGCGACCTTATTTGGAAACAGAGACTTGGCAGCTGCAGTCAAGTTAAGATGAGGCCATATTGGATTAGGATGGGCTCAAATTCTATGACTCGGGTCCTTAAAAAATGAGGGAAATTTGGAGATACACAGAGATAAGAATGATACATGAAGAGACAAAGAGAGGCCAGGCACAGTGGCTTCTGCCTGTGATTCCAGTGCTTTGAGAGGCTGAGGTGGGAGAATCACTTGAAGATAGTAGTTAAGACCAGCCTGGGCAACATAGTGAGATCTCATTTCTACAAAAAAAGTTTAAGAGACTGAGTGTCACACAGAGAAGATGGTATGAAGAATGAGGAATATATTGATGTGATGTATCTGCATGCCAAAGAACCCAAGAGATTGCCAGCAAACACCAGAAGCTAGGAAGAGACAAGGAAGGCTTCTTCTCTAAGGCAGTCAGAGGGAGCATGGCCCTGTCTACACCTTGATTGTGGAATCCTACCCTACAGAACCATGAGGCAGTACAGTTCTGTTGTTTCTGTTGTCTGATTTTGTGGCACTTTGTTAGGACAGCACTAGGAAACTAATACAGTAGGTGACTGATATATGTTTGCTGAGTGATCAAATGGGCAGATGGGTGAATGATAAATGAATAAATGAAAAACACCAGCACAAAGGGATTTAGAGCCAGGTTTGTATTTGAAGAACCTATAGGTGAATTGAGGCAAAGCAGATGCAGTCATTTGTGAAGGAGGCAGATCTTGAGTGTTTGCAGAGAATTTTTCCACCACCCACTGGCAATGATATAGGAAGGGCAGCATTAAAGATTTAGTACCCAGGCAGGAAGCTAGAGAATTGCCAGCTTGGGCACAAACAGAGATATTGGCTCTGCAATGCCAAGCCACTGAGGCTGCATGGGGAACAATGTCCCAGGGCCTTGTCTTGGAATTCTGAAGGCAGAATCACCATCTAAGCAACACAGGATAATCATTGCAGGGGATGATTGTTGTGTCCCTGGTGCATGGCTGAGAGGGAGTGGACAGGACTCAGGGACAGACAGGAGTGTCTGATCTACTCTCAAAAGACACTAAGGGCAGCCAAAGAAAGCCCAGCACTTGGTAGGACTGGTGTGAACCCCAGGGTGGGTCCAGTACATTGGAGGAAAGTCAGCTGCAGGGAAGGCTATCAGGCCCATGTATCAGGGGTGGGAAGGTGTAAAGAGTCAGAAGATGGGAGAGGGAGAACGAGACAGCATGACATGAAAATCAGAAATGAGAAAAAGGCTTCAAGTCTCAGCCTTGAGCAACGTTAGGGTGATCCCAGCACTTGCATGGAGCAGCAAAAACGTGCCACTTATTGTGCCACACAGGCTTTGTCTCTTCCTTTCCACATGTCTGCAAGGAAACATCACCATTCTCAATTCAGAGTTAAAGAAACTGAGGCCCAGAGACACAAAGTAGCTTCCCAGGGCATGTAGTTAGGATACAGTGGAGACTGTCACTTCTAGCTGATTCAAAAGCCCATAGCATGACCCCAAGCCCCCATGCTTCTCTTAAATCACAGGTTATAAGCTACCTGCCCCGCAAAGTCTCCCTTGGCATGGCAGGAATGACTCTCTATTGAGCAATAAAAGACTTTCTAGAGAGAGCTAAGGGCATCTTATTTGTGCCTGGCTAAGGAGCCCTTTACATACGTTTTTTTCTAATCACTACTTCCCCCCATGAAATTTTAATACCAAAAACACACTCTATAGTTCTTCACATACTGTATGTATGTATATGTTCTCTATACACAAAAAGAGTGTGATATTTTCTTTCCTCAAGAACCAGTTTTTGCATCACCACCATCCCCTGGCCCCGTGTTGAGAACGCATGGATTAGAAGATATTAATCCTGTCTTTCTGTGTAATGCAGATCACTCTGAATGACCTTTTGCATCACAACAGCCTTCTTTAATGCGATGGGAAAGCTTACTAACCTGGCTAAAACCTTCCATTAATAGGGTCATGGCACGCAAAGAAAAGCAGCTGCTCTGTTGGAAATAGGGGTTTTTGAATACCAGCTTTGCCAGGTCTGTGTGTACATGTGTTTACATGTGTGTGTGTGTGTGTGTGTGTGTGTATGTATGTATGTGTGTGTGATCTCATTGTATTTGCCCAATCATGCTGTGAGGTCAAATTGTCTGTTCAATGTCACTCAGCCAATGAGAGTCAAAGTCCTAATCTGAATCCAAACTTTGTGACTCCACGTAGCTCTTGGCCATCACACACTATGTGGGAAATTACTCTCTCCTGCTGAGCCTCAGTGTCTTTGTGTGCAGAGTAAGCTGAAAGTAAAGACCATCTCCCAGGACCTTAAGTGAGAAGATGCATCAGCAATAATTTTCTGTTGGAGGAGGTCGAGAATGAGGGGCCCCCCAACAGTTCTCTTACTGACACTGTGCCTTGACCACCGTTGAGCATCCAGAGGAATCGCCTGAAGCAAGCTGGGGCCATCAGGTCCCTTGCTGGGAACTTGAACCTTAAGAGAATAAGCTAAGGACTAAAGATGGCTTAGCTGAGTCATAATGGGGCTGTGCTTGGGAGGAAGGATGTCTGAGGTTTCCGAGCTGGCCATCTGCCTGCCTCCTCGTGAACTCTTCTCTTCTGCAGGACTCCGCATTGCAGGCAGCTCTGTGCCTCAGCTCCTTGCCAGCTGCCTTCTGAGTAGGCTAAGGCAGAAGGCTGGTGGGCAAGGGGGGGGAAGATCCAGGTATTTCTCCCACCTTTCTGTTCCCTCTGGTGTCTTCAGTAGTGGCTTTGTCTCTTTTCAGTAGCTTCAACACCAAGTTCGTGTAACCCTCTCCTTGACGTCCCAGCACCTGATAAAGACAGCCCCATTGTGGTTCCAGCTCTTGGTACAGAGCCCCACTTCTGAATTTAGTATCACCTTCTCCCAGTGAAATGAAAATATTTAGCCCCAGAAGAAGTAGGCTTTTGGCTACTGCTAATCTGGGTGACTTTGCTGTCATCTGTTTGAATTTGCAGTTATTCCATCACCTGTATAACCACTTCCCTGTATTAAATGCCATCTATTCAAAAGACCTAGAATAGTTCCTGTTCACTAAGTTTGATTCTGACTTATGCAGTCCCAAAGGGCCCAAGGTTCCTACCCTTCTGTGTCTTAGATGTTCTTTGTCTCTCTGAACTGCCTTCGGGTTCCTCCAGTAAATCTCACCCACCACATATGCACATGTGCACACACATACACACACACACACACACATATGTTTTTTAAAAGTTAGTTACAGTTAGAACTAGTTTTTATTTTTTTGACCACTAGTAGAACCTTGACTAATTCAGTGCATAACCTATGCTCTATAAACCATAAAGCAATTTGCAAATAAGTTCCAGTCATGGTAGGTGCTCAACAGATGTTTGACAAATACTGAATTGTGCTCATTAGCCCCTGGCTGATGTATACATATGCATGTAGATGACAGAATTGGAGCACTAATTTATATTTCATCTTCACCATTACAGACAGTTTGCTCTTCTCTACTACAGCTTGATTTCCTTGCCTAAAGGTTTTATTTATGGCTGTGTCAAAAACTGAAGAAACTTCAGACACACACAGTCACCCCTCCTGGCTCTTAGGGGAACTGTGCAGGCTGCTGGCAGAAGGAGAGGACATGGAGACAAACATTAAGAATTTAACAGTAAAAACCTTTGGACCTGATCCAAAGGGGAACAGGAGATTCCCTGGAGATTAAATAAAAGGAGATACTCCTTAGGGATTTCCAAGGAGAATGGGATCTTGAGCTTTATGTGCCCATAGCTGCCTGCACAGGGAGTTGCTGCAGGACATCAAGGGAAACTGACCATGTCTTCCCTTGATACAGTCTCCAAATCCAGGTACATCATTACCCCCACAGGAGGAGGGGAATGGAGCAACATGATCTCTTCAGCGGCTGAAATGCTTCTTCTCATTTCAAGAATCCTGGAGGTGGAAGTGCCTTCTGAAAGCTTTAGGGTTGAGTGACTTCATTTCATACATGAAGAGGTTGAGGCTGAAGTTTAAGAAGCCAGCCTGATGTGACCTGTCAATGAAGCAGCAACGCCATGCCTCACACTCTGCCCCTTGCCTCGAGATCTGGTGTTATTAAGTGCCTGGAATTTGCCATAATGGCATGTGGTTAGAATAATCCAGTCTCCTTTTTCCAAACCTTCTTGAGCTGGTAAATATTAGGCATTGTGCTATTAGAAAGAATCATTTTGGTCAAGTTACATTTACTTTAGTCAGGCTGTGAGGATGACGCTGTTAGAGGAGATGGGGTATGCATGGAGCAGAGTGCACTAGGCAAAATGAGGCTGGGGGAAGATATAGAGGACACAGAGCTCAGAGAAACAGTGTGAGGGAAGTTACAGTGAAAAAGAAGACGATGCAAAGCAGAAGTAGGATTTGAGGTCCTAGGCAGTCATCCCAGCCTGACTATGTACAAGCTATGTCTTCCCAGAAAGTATTCCTCCGCTCTGAGGGTCAGCTTCCACATCTGTACAAGAGAAATGCCCTGCCTGCTCTCTTCCTGTGAAAACCACATGAGTGGCCAGGTGTGGTGGCTCATGTTTTTAACCCCAGCACTTTGGGAGGCCAAGGCAGGAGGTTTGTTTGAGGTCAGGAGTTGAAGGCTGCAGTGAGCTCTGATGCTGCCACTACATTCCAGCCTGGGCAACAGAACAAGACCCTGTCTCTAAAAAATGTTTAACAAAGTTTTAAAAATAAAAAAAAAATCACATGGAGCAGTGGAAAGCCCCAGGACAATGTGCAGATTGGTTCCCGTACGGGGGCAAGGCAGAGCAGATCCGCAGCACGCCACTCTTCCATCAGCACACAAGCCCAGCTGTTGCAATGGAGGCAGCTTCCAGTGGACGAAGTCTCTCTGTGTAAGAAGCTGAGGCTTCAGCCACAAGCCCAGTTGACATTTTCTGTTCTCACCCACTGACCTGCCCATGGTACCAGGTACCCTCTGGTATGTAATGAGCACTCCTCCGCTATCCTCGGGGAGTGGAAGGGATGCTTGGACCCAGCAGAGCTCATGCACAGAGGACAAATCCACTTGCCCTTGAATATGGTCCAGCTCAGTCTTGATCTTAACAGAAAAACATTAAAAGCTTAAGAATTAAAAAGTTTTGCCCCAAAGATATTTTTAGGCAAGAGCAGCAACAGCGTTGATGAAGCTCCTACTATGTATCAACCCATGTCAGTGCTCCTTGGCGCAGTTTGTTTCATGTGGTTCTCATAATAAACTTCCACACATGGGTGGTAACACTATTGACAACTTATGGGTGAGGAAATCAACACAAAAGCATTAATATATTTAGTGAAGCAGATAGTCAATTAATACAAAGCTGAGATTGGTGCCGCATGCAGGCATTATGATAAACCATTTGTTACGTGTGTGTCATGAGGCAGGCAGTATGTTCAGTGCATGTATGAACTGTCTCATTTTCCTCTTAAAACAGCTCCATCAGACAGACACACTGTTATTGCTATTTTACTGACAGGATAACTGAAGTGCATAGAGTTGAAATAACTTGACCGACATCATACAGCATAGCCAGCTCTTACTGAGGCTGATTGTGAGGTTTAAATGTTACAGTGAAGCAGCCCCCGCTTTGTCTGACTTCAGCTTGTCTTTGCTATGAGAAGAGAAGGTGACCAACAAGGGGAGAGACAGTGTGAGTTCAGGTAACATCACTCTCAGATCCAATCTGGCTTTCTTTCTTAGGGCATAGCAATGCAAATACCAATCCAAACATGAAAGCTTCTCATTTTATCTTCCTTCCCCCTGGTGAGGGGCTGTGAGAAGCATAGCCATCCTTGCAAGGGAGACTAGGAAGAACAGAAAACTCATCTTTCCATTTCCTTCACAAGCAACGACACTCTTTGGGAGAGAGTTTCCAGACATTCATGTGCAGCCACTTCGATCATCTGCTTAATACATAGATAGTGTCCTCCTATCAATAATTTACAGACCTTTCTTTTGTTTTTTTAAGACAGTTTCATTCTTCTTGCCCAGGCTGTACTGCAATAGCGCAATCTTGGCTAACCGCAAACTCCAACTCCTGGGCTCAAGCGAGTCTCCTGCCTCAGCCTCCCAAATAGCTGGGATTACAGGCATGCACCACCATGCCCAGCTAATTTTGTATTTTTAGTAGAAATGGAGCTTCTCCATGTTGGTCAGGCTGGTCTTGAACTCATGACCTCAGGTGATCTGCACGCCTCGGCTTCCCAAAGTGCTGGGATTATAGGCGTACAGCCCCTTCTTTAATGTCCAAGACAACAAAGTAATAAAATCTTGCCCTGAGATTCAAATTTCTCGACAATACATCTTTAGTGCTTTAGGCCTATTTTGTTGTTTAGCACATACCATATATGGCAGATTTCCACACACTTCTAGAACATTTCCATCAGCGTTGTCCAGCAGCATATGTCGTGATGGGAATGTTCTAGTTTGTGTTGTCCAGCACAATAGCCCATAGCACCATGTGGTCATTGAGCACTTGAAAAGTGGGTAGGGCAACCGAGGACTTGAATTTTTAATTCAATTTTAATTAAATTTAAAAAGTCACATGTGACTAATGGCTACAGTATTGGTTAGCACAGATCTAGATAATTACTAAGAAAATATCAGCCTGGTTACTTATTTATATGCTTATTTTATTGTAAACACAGAATGATTTCAGTTTGTTTATCCAATGGGTTTAACTCTTGGCCCCAGTATTTTGCACTGCAGGGATTCACAGTTGTGTAAACACTCCATGCATGAAATTAAGTTCAAGAAAGAGGCCATGAGTTTGCTTATTAGCATTACATTGGAAAAAACTCCAAGGATAATAATTAAAAGATTAAATACTCACCAATGTGAACAGTCTTGTAAGCATTTGCTACCTGCCTGCTATGCAGCAGTGACAGCGTTTTAAAAAAGAAATAGAATGATCATGTTGCTTTCATTAGCTTCTGTACAGAAATGCAGCCAGTAAGCTCTGAATGTGGCTAGAGTAGTTTCTGTATCTGAACAAGTTGCTTGCTCTTTGCGAGCAAGTCCTCTCGGGTCAATAGTTCTTTGCTCCCTTTCCTTCACTTGTAATTGTGCTTTTTATACACAGCCTTTACGTTGTTCAGAAAGTGTTTATTCTTTATTATAATAATGACCCTCACTGGAAGCACTGGAGTCACGATACCTCCCCTGGAGTTGCCAACTTTCTAATTCCTAAAGGGGAAATTCCATGGCTACTCCAATATTTAAAAACACCGATTCCCGAGCTCCATCCAGGGATCTGGGTCCGAAGGGTCACAGCAGGGCCTGGACAGCTGCGTTTCTACAAGGCTCCCAGGTGATGCTGTTCTGCAGCCAGATGTGGGAAACCCTGACCCAGATCCTCCTTCTTTGACAAAAGCTTTCAGGAGCAGAGTCAACCTATAAAAGTGTTGCCACAGCCACAGGGGTCTATAGAACTCATCATTATCATCGCACTGACATCTGCCTGCAATCCATGTACCGATGCTAAGCATTTAGAAGCTATCTCCACAATGATTCGCGCAGGTAAGTTATTCCACGAATTTAAGCTTAGGGAAATTAAGACTCTTTCATTCAACATCTATTCAACAAATAGGCATTATGTACCTCATCTATGTCAGGTGGTGTTCTAGGACGCACAGGTTTAGCAGGGAATAAAACACACAGATATCTCTGTTCTCCAAGAGCTTGCATTGTCCTTGGAGGAGACAGAAGATAAAAGCATAAACAAGTCGATATGTCGGATGACCACCTCAAGCAGGGTAAGGGAGGGAGGGAGTGATGCAGGGTGCTCAGCAACCTTCTCTCATCAAGTGGCCTTTTGAGCAGAGACCTGAAGGAGTGGAGTATTTCTTCTTTCATGACGTGTGTCGAGAAGAATACCTCAGGCAATGGGAAAGAGCCCTGAGGCAAGACAGAAATTTGCACAGAGCTGCAAAAGTGATAAATGGTAGAGCTAGGATTTGATTTAGGTCTTTTTGATGCCCAAGTTCAAGGTATTCTTTTGGCTTCAACTTGCTGGCTCACCGTGCTGGCAGTTTTGTTGCTAGTGGACAGTCAGCTTATGTTTTGTTCTCATCTAAAAAAAAAAAAAGTATTCGGCTATCGTGAGAAAAGCCCATTATATGGCAAGAAGAGGCTTTGACACACATGAGACTATTTGTTTCTCCAATGCTGTGAGGTGGGCACTGTCATCATCCTTATTTTACAAATGAGAAAACTGAGACGTGGAGAAGAAAACTGGCTTGCCCAAAATTTCCTCATTAGAATGAGGCAGAAATGGGATTTGAATCCAAATCGTTTAAGCAGCATCTGCCCCAGTTACTCATTCCCACTGGCACATTCTCCGCTGCTACCACTTACTTAATATCCTAAATTAGTAGAGTTCAAATAGACAGTTCTTGGCTGGGGTCTATCACTACACCTTAGTGACTGAATTGGTCTTAAATTAATATAGAAGCTCCCCACCTCTGGTGAGTGAGAAATCGACAGAATTCTCCAGGGGAGGTATCCTCTTCTTACTGGCTTTCAAAGGAAAAAAGAGACTATTTCACTGAGGCATATGACAGCTGACACGTGGGAACATTGTAGTTCCAAACTGCAGACTTATTAAATCCATTAGAATAATTATAATTGAGAATTTACTTGAAAGCCCTTAATGACTTTTTATACAGCCTTGAGCTCCTTCTCCCAGCTCTGTCATTCTTTCTCCTACCTCCCAGATACAATCCTCTGAGACCTCAAGACCTTGAGAGCCTTTGTTCTCTATTCATTGGCATCCCCTAGCCCACAGTCTTATAGGCATTATGAAAAACATCCTGCGGAAGAATAAAAATAGACTGCATTGTCTTGCTTCCATCATAGCCTGCATTTTCTTAGCTCATTTGGAGAGAAAGATGCTGGAGCTGAAGTCCTGTTAACCTGGTGAACTCTCACTTACCTTGCATGACCCAACTACGGTGCCCCATTAAGTAGCTCCTTCTCCAGACAGGTGAACATTCTCCTTTCTAGGCTCCTACAGCTTCTACACATGACTTTACTTAAGTTTTTTCTTTTTTTCATATTATCGTTCAATTTTTACATCTGTATGTCAATCTTCCTTGGGAGAGGCAGTTTATCTCTCCCAGTGTTTCATGTAAAGCAACACAGAGCTTAAAAAATAATTGCAGGATAAATTAATAGATAAATGAATGAATGAATAAATCCATGTATATATTGCTACCACTCTTTTTTTGACAGGAGAACCTAAGTGCTCTAAGCTCACTACAGAAAAATAAAGATGCAGAAGAAATCAAAACAGGCAAAACTCAGGGAGCTTCCAGTCTAGTGCGGAAGACAACAGAGAATGACTGTTTCGGATAATAATGTTTTCTTAACAAAAAATTAAAAATAGGCCAATATAACAAAGTTGAGAGCCTAAGAGGGTGGTATTACAGTAGTCAGGAAAGGGGTAGCAGAGGTCACTAGCTGTTTACCCAACTCTCCACGCTATTCATTTTTAGGACCCTTATTTTATTCTCAGCAATAATATACCCAGGATAATGCTATATTTCTCAGCCTTTCCTGCAGCTAAGAGCAGATAATCTAAGTGCAATATTTTGAAGCTGGATTTCCTAGAAAGCTCCTTAAGAGAAGAAACAGCGAGATCGTGGATGTGACTTTGACGCTTATTTTCTGCCTATCTGGAATGCATAGGTGATGGGTGGAGCCCCAGCAGCCTTCCTAAAATTTAAGGATGAAAACAAGCCCCCACCATTGATAGGGGAAAGAGTGATCGAACAAGCCTGGGTCCTTAATGACCTCATTGAGCATCAGTTCCAGAGCTCTGCTGCCATCTCTGAATGCCCTTAATGTGAGTGAATAAATCCTTTTGTATTAACCAAGGTTGTTGTCTTTCTGTTACTAGCAAGAGACAGTCCATAACAAACACAGAGACCCTTTTGAAGAGGTCACATCTCAGCTGAGACCTGTAAAGTAGAAAGGAATGAACCGTGGAAAGGAGTATTTTAGACAGGAAGAACAGCAATGGCAAAGGCTCTGAAGCCAGAAAGGCGATGTGCTGGGTTCTAGATACAGAAGAACCATCATGAGGAGGGAAATGTTAGTTGGAGGGGTGGACCCATGTCATCACAGCTCCTAGCACAATTTCTTGGGCATAACAGGGCTTAGTTACTGCAAAGTCATGCCTCCTTCCAGGGTAAGCCTGCACATAAGGACGAATCACACTGAGACACCAAAAGGCTCAGTGCCCACCCTTTCACTCCAAACAACTCTGCAGAGCTACTCCAGCTCCAGAGCTTCCCGGGGTGTCACCTGAGACCTTTTTAAGGACATCGTCACAGCTCAGCTTCCCCTTCTGCCCAATCCTGCTTGCTTCTCCTTCCTTCCACAGATGTTGGTCCCAATGACACCTCTTAATAAATGTCCCACATGGTAAGCTTCACCTTAGAGTCTGTTTCCTGGGGAAGCTGACTTCACAGGTCACCTCACAGAGCTGTGATATGAATCAGTCATTCACTAAATATCTATGGAAATATACTGGTGGGAAGCACTTTGCAACTGGCTGAATAAATTTTTATTGAAAGAGAGGCATTCTGTGCAAGAGGGGCTCCTTTTGTGTCCTGCTTCATCCAACATTCTTTTCACTCATCCTCATACTTGCAGATGAGAAAATCATGGGCTATGCCCCTGCACACCCTTGCTCAGGGGACTTAACCATTAGACTTGCAAGCCCCACCAACCCACCTCAGGTCACCTGCCATCCCACGCTGACTTCCTGTCTTGGGGACTTTATGCCCATAGTTCCCCCTGCTTGGAAGGATTTCCCCAGACAGCCTGGGGCTCACCCCCTTGCTTATGTCAGTTTCCACTGCTCAAGTGTCACCTGGTCAAAGGGGCCTTTCCTGTCCAGTTCACATACAATATTCCCATCACTACTGCCACCCCCACAGTCCCCGCCCCGCTTATTAGCCAACCTTACTTTTCTCTGTAGCTCGTGATTTGTTTAATGTCTCTTGTCTACCACTGGACCAGCTCTGAGGGAGGAGTGTTGTTGTTTATTTGCTGTGTATCCACTTCAACTCTAAAGCCCAGCACACAGTAGGTGCTCAGTGAATGCTTCTCGAGTGAACGAATGAGTAATCTAGGATTCCCAGGATACGTTACTAGCTATGAGGGGTTTCCCATTCCAAGAGCATACCCTTGTATCAACCAAGGTTGTTGGATTTCTGTTACTAGCAAAAGACAGCTCCTTCACCGAGCTCAGTGGCTCATGCCTGTAATCCTAGCACTTCCAGAGGCCAAGGTGGGTGGATTACCTGAGCTCAGGAGTTCTAGATCAGCCTGGCCAACATGGTGAAGTCCTGTCTCTATTAGAAATACAAAAATTAGCCAGGCAGGGTGGTGTATGCCTGTAATCCCAGTTCTACTCAGGAGGCTGAGGCAGGAGAATCACTTGAACTTGGGAGGCGGAGGTTGCAGTGAGCTGAGATCATGCCACTGCATTTTAGCCTGGGCAATAGAGTGAGTTCCTAAAACACACAATGGCTGTGTATCTACTTCTATGGAGCCCCGCGCATAGTAGGTGCTGAATGAATACTTCTTGAGTGAATGAATGAGTGAGCTAGAATTTCCAGGACATGTTACTCATTATGAGGGGTTCCTCATCCCAAGAGCATAGCCTCATGGAAGACAAGCCTGGTTATTTCCGTTCTTCATTTCAATGACAACTTTGTGCCTCCTCCAGCCCGGATTTAAACCCAGGCTTTAATACTACAGCTTTTAAGGTCAGGAAGCATGGCCCAGGGGGTTGCTTTGTTTCCTTGCTAACTTTTAGATGGAGGCTTTTTGTTTATCAAGAGTCAGTCTATGCTGTAAATTACTCTAAAAGTGAATTAAAAAGAAAAAGAATAAAAGAGACCCTGTTACCCGCCCCCAACACCTTTTAAAAATTGTTTGTGTCTGTGTGCTTCCCAGTATTTCCCATATATATAAAGCCAGAACACTTGGACTCTTGTGAGCCTTGTTTGATGAAACTTCCATTTTGGAATGTTCAGGTCTGACACACAAGATTTCAGGGGGGTTACACTGGGAGGCAATTACATAACCCACATACAGAAGGCCAAGGCAGGGACTCCTTGCCTTCCACAAGCCACATGTTCTGAGAAGAAGGCAAAAATTCTAACTTTTGAAAATTGCATTCTATTTTTAAAGAACTCAAGGTGCTTTCATGGTGTCTTTTACGGGACTCCAAAATGGCTCTTTGCCTGCCTCTTACCTGGCCACATTCCTGGCATACAGTAGCTGATCAGATAATGACAGGTACTTTTTCTCTGCTCTTTTGTGGAGTGATAGATCCTATGACAAGATGAATAAATGAATTACACTATAAATTTGGGGTTTTGTATAAGATAGAACCACAGCTGAATAGAGAACTTTGATCATTCATCCATTAATTTAAGAAACTTACTATGTATCAGGTACTATGAAAAGCTTTAAGGATAAGATGCAAATCCTGGGTATAAGTAAGTGGTCATGGATTTATGTGTGTCATATAAAACACTATGAGAGCCATGACTAAGAATCCTATAATTCAATCATGAGTTTTTAATGAAATCTGATAAGCTTATAATGAAATGTAAATGAAAAAGTAAAGAAATAGAAATAGTCAAGGCATTTCAGATGAAGAATTGCTGATATAACTTGCCTTGACAAATACTGAGACACATTAGTAAGCTCTAGGAATGAAAACAGTGTGGTGAGAATCCAGGAATAAACACTAGAGCCGAATAGAAAGCCCAGGGACAGAACCTCAATCGATGAAAGCCCTGCAGTAGATTCGTGGGAAAACAGTAGATGTGTGATGAATGATTCTGGAATAACTGTCATCCAAATGAGAAAATATTTTGCCTGGGACACCTTTGTTATATTATAGGTAAAAATCCACTTCAGTAGACTTGAATACCACAAAGTTAAGGTAAAACCATTCACATTTTAAAAGAGGACACAGAGGAGGCCTTTATGGCCTCAAGCTAGAAAACAACTTATTAAACAAGATACAAAAATCACAAGGAATAAAGAAAAATGTCCAGGTGTGGTGTCTCACGCTTGTAATTCCAGTCAAGGCTGGAATTACAGGGAGACCAAAGCAGGAGGATCGCTTGAGTCCAGGAGTTCAAAACCAGCTTGGGCAATATAGCTAGACCCTGTAGTCACAAAATTTTTTTTTAAATGACCAGGTGTGGTCGCACGTACCTATAGTCTCAGCTCAGCAGTCTGGAATTGGAGGATCACTTGAGCAAAGGAGGTCAAGGCTTCAGAGAGCCATGATTGCATCACTGCACTCAAGCCTGGGCCTGGGTGACAGAGCAAGATCCTATCTCTAAAATAGAATAAAGAAAGAGAAATAAATAGACAATATTATCTACATTAAACCTAAAAGCTTCGACTTATCAAAGAAACTATAGAGAGTGTTAAGGTAAGCCAACGCTAGGTGAAAACATTCGCTATATATAAAATTAATTAAGTACTTTTTAGAATATATAATAAACTTCAAATCAATAATAACAAAACAAAAAATTCAATAGACAGAAATGAGCAAAGCAGATTTTACTCAATATAAAATAAACTATAAAACAACAATCAACATATAATAAAAAACTCAACCTCTCCAGTCATTTGGAAATGTGAAATAAAGCCACAATGAGATATCATTTCACATCCACCAAGTAAGCAAAAATTAAAGTCTGATAGTCAATGATGCATGGAAATGGAGCAATCACTCCTCTTAACCAACGCTGGGTAAGAGTGTAATTCGATAAAATCACAGTAGACAGCAATTTGGCATTATCAGATGTAGTTAAGGAGATCCGTAAGCCTGCCCCAGCATTACCACTTCTGTCTATACACCTGGAAAATCTTGGGTTTGCCCCAGGAAATCTGCACAGAGACAGCCAAGTCATGTCAGCACAGTTTTTTATAGCAAAAGCTGGAAACAATCAAAATTTCTAACACCAGCAGGAATAGGTTTTTATAAATGTAATATATATATATTTATTATTATTATTTTGAGACAGATTCTCACTCTGTCGCCCAGGCTGGAGTGCAGTGGCATGATCTCGGCTCACTGCAACCTCTGTCTCCAGGGTTCAAGCGATTCTCCTGCCTCAGCCTCCAAAGTAGCTGAGACTACAGGAGCGTGCCACCACACCCAGCTAATTTTTGTAGTTTTAGTAGAGATGAGGTTTCACTGGGTTAGCCAGGATGGTCTCCATCTGCTGACTTCGTGATCCACCCTCCTTGGCCTCCTAATGTGCTGGGATTACAGGCGTGAGCCATCCTGCCAAGCCTAAATGTATTACATTTACCCTATTAAAAATATATATACCAGTGAAATGAATGAATTGCAGCAACATGCAAAAGAGTGAATGGATTTCACATACTAGATTTTGAGGGAGAGAAAGTAAGTCACAGAGAAGGTGCAGTATGATTCCATTTACATAAAGTTCAAGAGCGTGTTCAACGACATGATACCCTGTTCAGGGAGACAAATTAGCAGAACAACACAGAAGAAAATAAATAGACAGACAAATACAAAATTAATAGTAGGAGTCAAGTCTGAAGGGGGAAGGAGCGGAATAAGTTTGAGAATAGACATACAGAAAACTACAAAGATGTTGGTCATCTTTTGCATAGAATGAGTGGTGTTCATTTTACTGAGGTCCTCTTTATCTGACATATATCTGACATAACCCTTATAAATATCTGGGGCCTTTTTTGCTGATCTAATATTAATATTGATATTAAACAAACAATCCTTTAATGCTGTCACTAAGAGGTCAATGATGGGGGAGATGACAGTATCTTGTTGACTTGGATCTTCAAGTTTGTATAGATGTTCAGGCAATAGAAAAGAGGGGAAGATGAAATATATATCAGGCAGATGAAATAGAAATGGAATGTAGGGAGACAAAAACGTGTAGTTAGGAATGACAAGTTGCTGAAGATGAAGCTGAGATCAGAGTGTGTAGGATAAAACTTGCATGGTGGGAGATTTGAGTTTCTGCAAGGTCTCTATAAACCTTACAAACATGTTTTGCAATGATGGATAATGATTAAAGAAATTTTATTGTAGTAAAATACATAAAACACAGTCTGGGCAACATAGCGATATTCTACCTCTGTCAAACAAGTTGCCTTCCCACCTATAGTCCCAGAAATTTGGGAGGCTGAGGCAAGAAAATAGCTTGAGCCCAGGAGTTTGAGATTATAGCAAGCTATGATTGCACCATTACACTCCAGCCTGAGCAACAGAGCAAGACCCTCCCTATTAAAAAAAAAATTAAAAATGCCCAGAACATAAATTTATCATGTTAACCATATTTAAGTGTAATTCAGTGGCATTAAGCCCATTTGCATTTCTGGCATCTATCACCAATATCCATCTCCAGAATTTTTCATTATCCTAAGCCATTAAACAATTTCTACCAGGTAACTGATACAATTAGATTTTCCTTTTTGAAAAATTAATCAAAACAAACACACAACAACAACATTTATCATGACCTGAAAATGAGAAAGTGTCTAAAGGCAGGAGGACGATAAACTATTTTAGGAGGTCAAGTTTGGTCCAGGCGAGGGAAGGTAAAATGCTGAGTGAAGGAAGTGTGGGTTGGAGTCCAAGAAAGGCCACGCACTTGCAAGTGGTCCTGGGGAAAATGCACAGACTGACAGGATTAATGGTGTGCGTGGGAGAAAGGACGCGAGGCCTGAGAAAGTCCAGGTTTCCGGGTTGGGGATACACTTGGGTCATTTACAAAGAATAAGTGAATAAGACCAAAACAGGTTGGTCAAGTTTTTTTGTTTTTCTAGTCGGATCTGAGCTGTGATCTTTGCACATACACTGCTTGTGGTGATATGCCCCACGTCCCTTACCCCACTCAAGTCTCACCTCTTCATGTTGATAGAAATCAAGTCCTTCTTTCGTAACAGCAAGGTATGTGAAGATAAGGATGGATTTCTGTAATCTTGCACAGTTTTCTGGAAGGAAAATGAATGAATATATGGCTCAGGTCCAATTCCAAGTGTGAACTGGAGAGTCTTCCGATAAACAAGCCCACAGTGGCACCCACAGCTCAGGTACTTGCTTCTCTATCCACTGGTGGCTTCCTGTGGTAGCAGTCTCTCTGATGTTCACTTTTTCTCAAAGCCACCCAGAACCTCCCCAGAAGAACCCTCAGCATAGAGTGGAGAGACCCCAGCAGGAGACTCCAGACAACAGTATCACCTAACAATTAACAAAAAGCCTCAGCTTAGAACTTATCTAACCCAACCCCTAAATGCCCAGGCCCCAAGAGAGCAAATGACACCCACTAGATCACGCAAGGAGGAAATGGCAGCTGAGGACCTGGACCCAGCCGACCTAAAAAACCATCTTCTGTGAAATGGCAGAGAAAACAGAGATCCAAAGCAAGAGTGTGGATGAGAGTCAGCAGACCACAGCCAGGAACCCAAATCCAGCAGGCCGCCTGCTTTTTTGTGCAACCAACAAGCTACTAATCATCTTAACATCTTTTAATGGTTGTGAGAAAAAAAAATCTAAAAAAGAAAAATACTTTGTGATGCATGAAGATGATGTGAAATTCAAATTTCAATAAATAAATATATATTGGAACACAGCCAGACTCATTGGCTGATGCGTTGTCTAGGGCTGCTTTTGCGCTATGATGGAGTAAGTTGAATAGCTGTATCACACATGCATAAGGTCTACAAAGCTGAAATATTTACTATCTGGACATTTACAGAGAATGTTTACCACCTCTTGATCTAGACTTTGAGGGCTCAGTGCTTCTGCTTCAGACAGGGGGCAGAATTCTGGGCCAGTGGAGGGGCATTCGCCTCACACCTGCCTGGCTCTCCCAGTTTCTCCTTCATTCCGGCTTCAAATCCAGGCCACATAAGGGCCGGCCAGCCCCATACCCTGGAAGATCAGACTCGATGATGCTGCCATCAACTTACAAAGTATCCAGTGTGCCTATCCGACCTGTGGCTGAGGCCATGACACCGGAGCCTCTTTTCCCAGGTATGGACTACGGTCCAGCTGAGCATGAATTCATCACCCACATTCACGAAGCTGACACCTACCTGCTACCTGAACACACCTTTCTCCTTATTCACTCCTTCAACAAGCACTGATTTAATCCACACTATGTGTTAGGTGGTAGGGATGCAACGATAATAAATAAGAGTAAGATAGGCATGCAGTCTGTCCTCATGATGAGAAGAGTCTAATGCATGGGGGGCACTAACAAATAAGATCTAAAACAAATGTTCAAGTGGAGCTTTGGCAAGCAATAGGAAGGAGGCCGCACAGCAAAGTCAGGACCTAGGGTCTGAGAGGGCTTCCTGAGAACATGCTGCCAAGCTGAAGCCCAGAAGGATGTGTGGATGCAACCCAGACAAACAGACTTGCAAAGGCCATGGAGAGGGATGAAGCACAGAGAATTTAAGGAACAAGGAAAGAAAAAAGGAGGACGGTGTGCCTGGAGCTTAGTGAGGGAGCAAGGATAGGAGACACAGTGGGGGACGAGCGGGGTCACTGGCAGCGGTCAGCTTCCCAGCCATGCCTCCCCTTCACCTTCCCTTCCACATCCCCCATCACACCGTCTTAGAACAGGCACGATCCAACCTGAGCCAGGAGCTCAATGAATTGCCACTCATCTATACCATGGTTCTATTATCTAACCATAAACGTTCCATTAATGAGATTAATTGATGTAAATTGCCTGAGCTATAATTTAGTGCATCTTGAAAAAAGATTGTAAGTGATTTGGACAGCAGGATCACACCTGTGTCAAGTAGGAATGCATGCATGAGATCATTTGAGTCAAGTGCTTAGCAAAGTGCCTGGGACACTGTGAGGGCTGAATACGTTAGGTGTTATGATCATCACCATTATTACCATCATTCCTATTTCATAGGTGAGAAATTAAATTATTGCTCTGAGAATCATTGAAACTGGAGTACCTTTTTTTTCTCTGTTTTCAACATTTTCAAAGATATTGCTGATACATCATCCTCCCCCTTGCAACTTAAAATCTTGAATTCATGAGATTATTTGAAAAAGATGGGGGCCAGACGTGGTGGCTCACGGCTGGAATTCCAGCACTGTGTGAGGCCGAGGTGGGTGGAATGCCTAAGCTTAGGAGTTTGAGACCAGTCTGGGCAACAGAGTGAAATCCCGTCTCTACTAAAATACAAAAAATTAGCTGGGTATGATGACATGCATCTGTAATCCCAGCTACTTGGGAGGCTGAGGCAGTAGAATCGCTTGAACCTGGGAGGCAAAGGTTGCAGTGAGCCAAGATTGTGCTACTGCACTCCAGCCTGGGTGACAGAGCAAGACTCTGTCTCCAAAAAAAAAAAAAGAAGAAGAAGAAGACGAAGATGGGACCACACAGACACTGTTTACTTCTCTGTGCCAGAAGGAGAAAACAGAGAGAAAGAAGACTCCTTAGTCAGTGGCAGGGACCTGTTTGATCTCAGGAGAATTTGCTGCAGTCTCATATTGAATGGGGTGGCCCCTGCTGAAACTGCAGGGCAGTGGGAAGAGAGGATCTGTTATCCAGCCTGGGTTCCAAAGGTGCTGAGTCAGCCAGAAGCTGTGTAATGTGAGTAATCGCTCTGCGGTTGATTAGCTCTGATCTCGACTTTGGATCAGCGAATAAAGAATAAAGTGTTGAGTCCTGCAGAGGCCTCTCTTTGGTTTAATGAATAGCAGGAGTGTCCTCATTTGAACTCTGTTC
The DNA here is from genome assembly GCA_963574635.1 of Cheracebus regulus. Classification (NCBI taxonomy): domain Eukaryota; kingdom Metazoa; phylum Chordata; class Mammalia; order Primates; family Pitheciidae; genus Cheracebus; species Cheracebus regulus. Next base: position 28,744 of record CAUYQU010068982.1, read on the forward strand.
TCCTTGCTCTTTGGGTGCCGACCTCCCAATGCAAGCACCGCACAGGTAGCATCTCCAGGGAGGAACACATCCTGCCACCTCTACCTGAGCCTCTCTGGCTTTGGGAATGAGGTTCCTGGGCCTGATCTTCTGGCTTGGCTCGGGGGGGTCTCCGGGTGCTCCTCCATCCCAGTCAGACCAAGCTCCCTTTTTAAGTTCTGAAGAAGACAGTGATAATGATAATAATCATAAGAATGGTATAATATAGCTCACCGGTTACTAACATGAGCTTCTGGGCCAGACTGCCTGGATCAAATCCAGCTTTGTCACTCGTCAGCTGAGTGATCCTGAACTAGTGAATCAACCTCTCTGTACCTCATTCTCCTTATCTGTTCAATGAAAATAACAGCTACTTCCATGTATAAGGCTATAGCAAGGATTACACAAAACCATGGCAAGCACTTAGCATGGTGCCCAGCACACAGTATTTGCTCAAGAAATATTGTTCCTGTTAGCTAATAAAGATGGCTACCCAGGGCTGGTTTTATGGGTATACAAGCTATAGAGTCACACAGGGCCTCTGTTTAGAAAGGCCCCTGGCTCCATTTAATACTCTGCTGTCACTGTAGTGAAATTCTTAACAGGTTTTGAACAAGCAACCTCACATTTCCATCTTGTGCTAGGACACACAAATCAAGCAGCCAGGCCTGTGGGCTGCCATTTAGAGTCACTCTGTCCCAGGTACTACCCTAGGTTCTTTGCAGACACAAACCTGCAGCCTTCCCTTTGACCTTTAAGTTAGGACTTTCCTGGGCTATGGATGAGGATACAAAGCTTGCATCTTGCTCAGCCAAAGAGCTCACTCTACAGGTGAGCTGGAGCCTCAGGGGTTCACAAAGCTGTGACCTCCACCTGACCCTGGTTTCCGTCGAGTCTTCCTCAGTAATTCTCAGGCTGCTTTTGCCTCTGTTTCCCTGACCAGAGCTTAAAGCTGGTCATAGGAGTTGTGGGATAACTGAGATAGGTTTGTCAGATTCATCTGCAAAATAAACAAAAATTAACCAAAATACTTCCCTTAAATTGTAAAACAGTTTATAGGAGAGGAGGCAAATTGGCAGCTTGCCAGCAAGATTCTGCTAACATATGTGTTTTGTTTAGCTAGTATAATATGCATACACACACACATGCACGTGCACACACACATAATTTGAATTAGCTGCTGGGCATTAGCCCTTGGTTAATTTTACCTAAAATCCTCAAAGTATGACTTCCATTAAGATCTGGCAACCCTGGGCTTTTACTCCCAGGGGCCCACAGGTTGGGCAGAGGAGTAGTTGCCACTCTAGGTAGGGGGTGTTCTCCTCCAGCTGGCCAGGTTCCCTCCACCCACTGGAGCGGACCCCAGTGCCAGGTTCATTGGCACTGGCAGCTCCCTGGGCCCTGTAGGCTTTGAGCTTTTGTCTTCAGATTTTCACTCGGAGAGGCCCTGGCACTGCACAAATACTGGGCCCAGAGCCAAAAAGCTGGTGCCTCTCCTGCTCTGCTGCTACCCAGAGAGGCCCTGCAGAGGAAAGACCATGGACTTCCTGGTCAGACGGGCAAACCTGAGGTTGACTCCAGGATCCCACTTCTCAGCTGAGTGACATCGGGCAAGTCCACTCACCTCTCTGTTTCTTCAGCTGTGAATCAAGGGTGGCAATGCCACTCCTCATTCGTCACGCCACCATGAGACGCCAGCCACCTTGCATTCTTTATTTCTCATCTCCCCATTATCTCCACAAGGTATGATTTCCATGTGCTATTGAAATGGAGCCAAGGCATCCTTTAGGAAAAGGGCAACACCAGATTTTAATTTAGGGTTCAGACCCCTGGGGGCCTGTGTGGAGGTCTGTGGCTGGGTGTGGTGTGGAGGGAGCGGGAGCAGATGCCGCACAGTGAAGGGGGCCCTGCAGGGAGAGGGGTCAGAAGGCCGCTGAGTGAGGTTATCTGATAAGAGGACTCAACCTCAGGCCTGAGGGTGGAACGAGCCAGGCAGGCCAACTAGCCTTACCTTGCTCCTGGGCTGCTCAGGAGGAAAGGGCCATGAAGAACCTGAAGAGCCTGCATGCTAACTGCTCAGCACGCAAACCTCACTGCACTGGGCCTTCTCCAGTCAGGAGGAACCTAGTGAGCACTGCTCCCACTGACACCATGGCACAAGGTGGGGTGCAGCAGATAAAGCAGAGGGCTGCTAGGGTGCTGGGCAGAGGCCGGAGGCCAGGGGTGACCTCTAACAGGGGCATTAGTTGGAGGCTCCACGGGTGATGGCCTAGGTACAGTGAGAGGGCCTGGGAACCGTTGCTGACCACTGACAGCCTCTGACATACATCTGGGACTTTCAAGTCCACATCATTCATACCTGTGTACATGCACATGTCTGTAGATAATGTAGGTGTGGGCGTTTATAACTATATATGTATACACACATTTATATATGAAGCATGTCAATATATACATGCTTACATGTGTTCTATATGCATTTATGAATAGAAACACCTGTGCACATGCATATATATGCATATATATGTATATTGTGTGTTCTCTGCATACACATATATGTACATGGATATATGTATATGTGTGTTTATATATATAAGATTTATATATCTTATAATCTTTGAGCCTTGGAATACAAATATACAATAAATTAAATAAAACAGCTCTGAAGTATCTTACTACTAGTGAGGTATCTAAGGAGAAAGTTAGAAATCTTGAAAGTAAGACAGGGCACTGTGGCTCACGCCTGTAATCCCAACACTTTGGGAGGCCGAGGCGGACAGATCACCTGAGGTCAGGAGTTCAAGATCAGCCTGGCTAAAATGGTGAAACCCCGCCTCTACTAAAAACACAAAAATTAGCCAGGTGTGGTGGTGCATGTCTGTAATCCCAGCTACTCGGGAAGCCGAGGCAGGAGAATCACTTGAACCTGGGAGGCGGAGGTTGCAGTGAGCCGAGATCATCCCACTGAGCTCAATTCTGGGTTACAGAGAAATAATCCATATCAAAAAAAAAAAAAAAAAAAAAAAGAAGTGGGCCTCAAGTCTGGCTATGATAGAAGCAAACCCTCAAGCCAATAGAAGAAGAATAAAGTGCTCCTGAGACTTCACTTTACTCAACTGAAGGCCAAGCAGCCTGGGACTACACAAACATATTCTCACGTGTTATTTTTATATATCTAGGTGACTACTGAGATGTTTTGTTGTAGGAAGAAATACTCATGTCTATCTAAAGCTCTGAGCTGGATGTTAACAGCACTGATGTGTAGTCTTGGAGAGCTGAAGTCAGAGAGGGTGGGCTCCTCTTGGCAGCTGCCTTACTGTTGAAAGTTGCGTGGAGCATTGGATTTGAATCCATGGTTCTCTCACTCCCAAATCGCCTCCTTTTATCTCTCTCTCTCTCTGGAAGCTTTTGTAAAACAAAACTTAAATGGGCAGAAAATGAAATCATTCCACCATGCTATGCCAGCCACCTTGCATGCTTTGCTTCTGATTCTCCCTTAGCTCTACAAGGTGTGATTTCCATGCGCTATTGAAATAGAGCCAAGACATCTCCTAGGAAAAGAGCAACACCAGAATTTAAGAAGTGACTTTGCAGTTACTTTTTCAATGTCCAGAAATCAACAAAAATAGCCAAAATGAGGGGGAGAACCAGACCTTGAAACTGAACTTTGGGATTTGCATGTGCAGATCCTCTCTTCCTGTTCACTCACTGGGTCACTTGATTCCCATCCGGGGAACTGTCCTTTGATTCCAAGCAGGAGAGAGGAGGCAAGGAGAGAAGATGAGCGAAAGGTAGCAATTTACCCTCAAGTCTTTAAAGACCTCTGGGCAATGAGAACGGGGCAAGGATGTTGAGAACTCCCTCCCTTACAACTCTCTGATGCTGATTAGGACATACAAATAATCTTCCAGATCTATGTTCCCCAGGAAACTTCTGGGAGCTCCCCTCTCCCAGAGCTCCAGGAACCAACCACTGGCATTTAGAAATGTGGCTGCCCCAGAGGGAGTTTTTAGATGCCAGGATGGCCTCCTGTCAGCAGCCTTTAATTAGGAGAGCCATGATTACAGCTGTGTGGAGCCAAGACGGTGTGCTTCTTTCCTTAAGCGTTGCCAGTTTAAGCACAATCATCATTTTATGAGCAATAAGAGACAGAGGCTTTGTCAACCTTTCGCATCCAGCAAGAGACAACTGTGCAGAGACCCCCCGTCTGATCTCTTCAAACTTTTTAAAGTTCCCCTTCTTTCTTTTTCCTCTACTCCACAAACCCTCAAGCCAGTCAGCTGGGGAACGAGTGGGCTCCAATTAAACCGCAGATCTTGACTGAAAACAAGGCTTTTTCAAGAGGCGGTCTTCACAACATCAGAGGCCCCTTTTTATAAATGCAGACTTTTGGGCCCTGCAGCATAAAGGCAGTGGCATCTTAAAAAGCAGGGCTGAGAACCTGCATGTTAAATGGTGACTCTCATGATGCAGGTACTGACTGAGGTTTAAGACTTAAGAGAATACAAGGAAAAGTGGCCATTCTGTGATGATATATTAATTTCTGAGACATGAGCAAGGGTGTGAAAAGACTCACGTATTAAGTATCTTGTCTACACTAGGCTGACGTTTTTGCACGTGTGACCTTTTACCATCCTTGTCAATAACTATAAGTAAGGTCCATTCTTCCCCATTTTGCAGATGAGAAAACTTGGGGCTGAGAGAAGTTATGTAATTTTCTCAAGGTGGCACAATTGGTAAGGGGTTGAGATGGGATTTAAATCCTGGTGGGTTCAAGATCAACTGATTTGGGGCTTCTAGGATGACTCCCATTTCACTGGTTGAGAAGTTGAATGATGGAGGAGAAGGGACTAAATAGAGGCCTGCGAAGATCATGAGTTGCGTGTTGCACCTGCTGAGATGTCCGGAAGGCAGCTCGGGAGAGAACTGTGGTCTGCAGGGAGATCTGTAACTTTAGAGTGCTGTATGTTCAAAGAGCTGTTACTACTCTTCTTACCACTTGTTAGAGAATCACCAAATCCGAGCATCCAGAAACAGAGTCAGGGAAATCACAAGAAGGTGGCCAGGGTCTCCTGCTGATTTAACAACAGCAGGGTGAACATTAGGCACAGTGGGTGACATGGAGCCTGCAAACTCAAGCTATGCTAGGGGCTCCACGTGGCGGTAATCACACATAAAGATGCTAGGCAGCTCCAGGCCACAAGCCTTCCCTCTCTGACAGCTCCCATCTATTCCTCTCTCTCCTTAAATTCATCCTGGATGGTAATAATGTGCCTGAAAAGAAAGGAAGACACTAACACGTGTTTATACCACCCCCTTCCCTCCCTTCTTTTCTTCTTTTCCTTCGTCTTTGGCTTAAACTTTCGCAGAGCACCTATTATGTGTTAAGCTCTGAGCAAAAAGCTGAGAAGACAGAGGGAAATGCAAAAGGAACGGAGTAGGCATGTACTGAGTGTCCTCTGTGCAGTGGACATTGCCACAGAACACACGCACATTCAGAAACTCACTCACATCACTGTGTTTGAGTCATGTCATAAAATATTTGGGAACTCCACAACAAGAAAGCTAACCCCTTTCTAGGAGTTTGACCAGTTGCAGAAAGCTGACAGATGATACGGAGGGAAGATATGGGGTGAGGGCTGTGTGCATGTGTGTGTATGTGTGTGTGTCCTTTTGTGTGTGGAAGGACCTGGATTTTCTTGATGCTGCACTCATTTTTTATTGAGTGGCCCCTGTAAACTCTTGGGGATTTTTATTATATAATTCACCCAGTTGTTGATTATAAAAATGTATTGAGTGTCTACTGTGTGCTTGTTATCAACATAGGTAATCTCACCAAGTTCTCATTTTTTAAAAAACTGAGGGGTCATTATCCTCATGTGGATAAATAAAGTCAAAGTTTCAAAACATCGTATTTCTTGCCTAAAGATATTCAGATGAGATAGTCAGAAAGGCTTGAAATAATTCAATAAGTATTTACCAAGCACCTACTATGTTGCAGGCACATCAATTCAAATCCAGATACTCATGTTATTCTGAAAAACTGCCTCTTTGATTGCATCGGGAAAGCTAATTGGGACTCAGATCATATTACGTGTTATAAGATAGAGTTACGACACCTGTACATGCGTTCATTTGTTTATACAGACATGAATTCACTTAATCATTTATTCAAAGAATATCCTTTTGAGCTCTTACCATGTGCCAGACATAATGTTTATTACTAGGAGTCAGTGGTGACTACCAAAGAGACATGCTCCTGGTACTTATGGAGCTGACCCTCTCTTAAAGGGGAGATAGACATTAATCCATGAGCCACACACAAGGGGCCAGTTGAGATCTACAGCTAGAAGAGAAGAAGCCAGTTCACTGGAGCCTGGAAATCTGACTGGACTAGCTGCGTCCAGGAAAGTCTTCTTTGGAGAAGTGAGGAGAATTAACTGTATGAAAGGGAAGGAAGAGATTCTGGTCTGAAGAGAACAGTGCATGCTAAGGGCCAGTGCAGAGGAGAAAGGTGGCTGCTCAGTGATAATGAGCATATGCTCCCATGCATCTTTCACGAGCATCCTAACCTCGCCCTGAACACCCATCTCCCCAAATCTGTTTCCATTACACTCAGTGAGAGCCCCCTAGTCCCCAAGCCAGAAAGACTCTTTTTTGCCCCCACATCCCAGGCATCTAAGACTCTTTTTTGCCCCCACATCCCACTTCTATCCATTACCAAAGTCTCCCAACTTTATCCCCTGTTTCTCAGATCCATCCTCTCCTCTCAGTTCCCTCTACTAAGAATTTGGTTAAGACTACTCTCTTCCCAATAGAATTACTGAAATCACATCATTCAATCATTTAACAAATACATATTTTGGGCCTATTAAATGGTTGGCTCTGTATCTCCACCCAAAATCTCATCTTGAATTGTAATCCCCATGTGTCTAGGAAGGGACCTGGTGAAAGGTGATTAGATCATAGGGGTGGTTTCCTCCACGACGTTCTTGTGATAGTGCGTGAGTTCTTATGATCTCTGATGGTTTAAAAGTCTACATCTCTCTCCTGCCACCATGTAAGACGTGCCTTGCTTCCCCTGTGCCTTCTGCCATGATTCTAAGTTTCCTGAGGCCTCCCTAGCGAAGTGGAACTGTGATTCAATTAATCCTCTTTTCTTTATAAATTCCTCGGGCTCAGATAATTCTTTATAGCAGTGTGCAAGTTGAGTGATACAGCCTGCTAGGTGTTAGACACTATCCTTAGCTCTAGGGTATACAAATAGATAAATCAGGTGCAATTTCTGCCCTATTGGAAACAGTAAAATGGGAAACCAGATACTTTTCCATCTGCTTTTTGACTGTCTTCCTGCCTCCAGTCTGGTTTTCCTCTGTCCACTTTCCACACTTCACTGAATTGGCTATTTGCAATGCCAATCTGATTATGTCAATCCACCCTTTTCAAACTGTTTAAAGAATGCCCATAAGATGAAGTCCAGTTGTCTTAGCACACCACTCAAGGCCCTCCATGATCGAGCTCCCACCCCTCATGCCTATAACCTACCATGCCCAGACTATATCTAAAAACAGTTATCGACCTAATAGATCCTAAAGAGTTCTATGATTTCAGAGAACTGCCTCAAGTCTATAAACCCTTCAGTGCCACTTGGTAACTCATCTCTACTTGCTTTGTATCTAGTCATGTGATATGCCACTGGATAAATCAGACATTGAGAAGGAATAGAAAAAAATTTACATGTGATATCAGAAAAGACCATTGAAGGACGAACTCTGCTAAACCCGATGGAGGGTTTTCCTGCTTTTGCAGTTAGAAATAGACCTAACTCTTTCTCTGCCTTAAGGTACTGTGGCTGTCAAACGCCTGGGGCTGATAGTGAAAGTGTCCTGGAGGTGATGTCTCCTGGGAACATTCCTCTTATGCTGGCTCTAATTGCACTAATGAAAGTATTTTATCCTTATCTGCTTTGGGCTAATCTCTGGAAAGGCCTGAGGTCACCTTTGCAAGCATCTCTACTAACTCTCACTAGCTGCTCTCTCTCAAGTTCAGGAGTAGATTTTAAAGGACTTAATGACTATCCCTGCAACTGTTCTGTGACTTTAATTTTTCAAATCAAGATTTTTATTCTTGAGCTGAGAAATCTCTTTTAAAGATTATTTCAACTTTTCATTTGGTGATGATCTTTTGAAAAATGCATGCATACTTGTAAAATCTTAATTCAGCTCTTGCCAGAGAGGAAACATAAGGAGCAGAATGTACCAATGCATGCAAAGAAAGCAAACTGGAATTGGACAGATCTGGGTTTGAATCCTAGATACATCATGTCTGAGCTGCGTGGCCTTGGGCAAGTTTTCCAGCCTCTTTGAGCAGTGATTTACTTGTATACAAAAATAAGAATCATGATATCTTTATGCAAAATGTGGTTTGAGGATGAAAGGAGACCTGGAGCTCACTTCTGGAAAAACTGATTCAAGGCCAATGGGAATAAAGTCATTCTTTCCCCCACAGCTAATGTGCTGATTCTACCACTGGCTAGAGTTGGCTGCTTGTGGCATGTATGCTACCACCCCCAAATCCTGTCCTTATGGTAGGCACTATGAATCAGGCCCAGAATTTTTTCCCTGCTAAGTCCAAGGGTAGTCTCAGAATTCTTTCAACGTACCATCTATGCCACCACCAATAACCCATCTGAGCTTCCCATGAGATAACACGTAAGTTCATGTTGGCCTCTGGCCCTCATTAGCTCAGAAACAGCATGGCTGAAGCTCAGAGGTGGGCCCAGAAAAGCAGGAACAGGCCTTCCTGTAGGACTTCTTCTTCTTCCTTTTTTTTTTCATTTCTCGGATTACAGACCTCTGAGCAATGAGAGCTGAGCCAGGCTGTGTGCCCACCTTCCTAATTGCACAGGTGAGGAAAACTGAGGAAAGCAGAGGCAAGGTGCTCCAGCAAGGCTTCTGCTGTCACCTCCTAACCAACCAAACCCACTCAACTGCCACCTGCTAACAGCAACCTCGGTTCTTCATGCTGTTCTTTAGAGCCCTCTAGCAACATGAGGAGGCTCAGGGCCTCAAGAGGAAAGAAAAGCAAGCCGAAGACAAGACTTGGCTTATTCTGTGGGGCCATTGTCATGGATTTCAGGAGGGTTTGGCCAAGGCCAACGGTGAGGAAGATAATATAAATCCCCAGTCCAGTAGGAGCACTAGCATTGGGGTCACAACTGTCAAGATTTGGGGCTCAGCTACTAAGACTCTGAGCAACCCTGGGGATTTTGCCAAGTCTCTCTGGGCCTCCCTCACCTATTAGAGGCTGATGACTTCTAACTCACTGGGTGCTCAGACCATCAAATGTTATCATGATAGGAAAGCTACAGGCATGGATTCTGGTTAGAGTAGGTGTTCTGTTTGTGTGGCATTCTAGAATGGGGATAGGACATTGGTCTACAGCGTTCATCTACTTTTGACAACTGGGTCTGAATGAAAGCCCATTAAAGTCACCACAGTAAGTGTATTTGAAGGGAAAAGGCACCAAAAGGGAATCTGAGACTGGGGAGGAAGGAAGGGAGGGAGACGTAGGGCAAGGTAAGGAGAAGTTGAAGAAGGACTTCCATGTAGTTTTAGTTACATATGGGATTTGGCTGGATAGCAGAGATTGAATGCTTGAGAGCCTTAAGGCTACTCAGAGTCTGTATGATCTGGTCCACCTTCTGGCCACCTCCTGCTATAATACACCACACTCTCAGTCACCTGGATCTACTTGACATTCTCCAAACATGAATGGTGTTCAGCACTCCTGTATTTTCTCATGAATTTATGACCTGTAATGTTGCATTTACAGAGATGGCGGAAAGAGAGAGATAGAGAGAGAAAGATCTCACCAAGGCTCCTGAAGAGAAAGCCCCTGTCCAGGCACTGGTAAAAGGTGGTCCAATCCAGGTCCCAAGACCAGATCCATTATATTAGTAATTGTCCTCCTTTATAAGGGAGTTGGTTGGATGGTGGGAAGAACGTGAAAGGGTGGGAAGGAATGACAGGGGTTCTTTCTCTACATGCATAGAAGATACTATTTGTTCCATGGAGGTAGCCATTCTCTCTGCTTATAGTGAGGCTACACCTGTCCTTGCCAGTGCAGCCTTCATCTACTCTCAGAGATTTAACCTTTGCACAACATTGTCTTTGGTTCAGCACCCAGCCGGCACCACTGGGTGCAGAAGTGGCACCATGTAATTTTACATTCCCCTTATAATCACCTTAAAATCACCCCCAGTTAGCTGGGATTATGAAGGGGTGATATGAAAAGCCATGTAATCAAAGGCAAACACATGTTCAGGTTCAAAGTATCGGCTTTGCCATTAGTTCTATGTCACAGTTCCAGTTCTGCTTGTAAATATCTGTTTGACTTCTTGGGGAAGTTTCATAAGCTTTCTGAGGCTTACTTCCCTCCTGGAAAGAGATGATAAAGTCTACATACACCTCAGGACTCTAGAAAGATTTACATGAGATGACAGATATGGGATTGAGTACACAGCCTGGCACAGCAGGACCAAATGCTCAATACTCTAGACACCAAGTTGGGAGACTCTGGGAGAGTTACTCTTTAATACCTGCTCTCAGTTTCCCTCTCTGTAAAATAAAGTTCCCAGATTAATGAGCTGTTGAGATCTTCTCATTGCTGGCTGTCTGCATACAGACGTGTTCTGTGCTCCTCCAAATAGCATTTTAGGGTGGGCATGGTAGCTCACACTTGTAATCACAGCACTTTGGGAGGCTGAGATGGGTGAACCACCTGAGGTCAAGAGTTTGAGACTAGCCTGGCCAATATGGCTAAATCTCATCTCTACTAAAAATACAAAAATTAGCCGGAGATGGTGGTGGGTACCTGTGATCCCAGCTACTCAGGAGGCAGAGGCAAAATTGCCTGAACCCAGGAGGTGGGGGTTGCAATAAGCCGAGATCATGCTACTGTACTCCAGCCTCGGCAAAAGAGTGAGACTCTGCCTCAAAAAAAAAAAAAAATGTATTTTAGACAGCACTTAGAAGTAGTGGAGGAATTGTTATAAGCAATTACATTGGTCATGGTTTTAGGCTACAGATTTTTAAAAGAAGAATCAATTCATGTTAATTTAGATAATACATAATTTATTAAAGACTTGGCTCTCATCATCACATTTCTTTGGAAGAGCCAGGAAATCAGAATTAGATTCTACATGTCTAGGAACAATGTAGGCAGAAGAGATGTTTAACCATAGCTCACACTCCAGGAGGGAATCCCAGGATGGGGCTCCACTTAGCTTCTGTGGTACTTGGGAACCAGATGCTTAGAAGCTCTACAGGGACTACCCAGGAAACCCAGACACCAACTCTACCTGAAGTATCCAGTTATTTCTCCCAGGCCATCACCTCCACTTTCTCACTGCTGTCCCAATATCTGGCAGAAATCTGGGTGTAGGAGAGAATAGAGAATGTCAGTTTTCTTTAATTTTGTTTTAGTTTGAGCTTTCTATCCTTTCTTGTAAAGGTGAATTTGAAGTGGTTTGGAATAGATCTTGAAGGAGTCTGTCTTTAGTACCTGCCAGTGTATTACCATTACTCACAAATATAATTATAGTTTGTGAAGCACCTGTTCCATGCTGAGCATTACCATCTATTATCACATACAACATGCAGTCAACATCATTATGTGCATTTTACCAATGGTAAAACTGAAACACAGAGAAACTAAATAATCTGCTTAATGTTATAGACATAGTCAGACTCAACCCATACCTGTTTGCCTCCAAAACCACTTTTCTTTGTTTGGTCCACTCTGCTCAATGTTAAGGGGAGTTCTCTGGAGCTACTGAGCAAAAGAACCTTCTGTGGCTAAAACAGGGAGACCTATCCTTGGTAGGATTCAAGTGGAAATTGGACCATCCATAGGTCTGTTCTGCCGTTTTGAGTATTTCTGTACTTTCTTGGGGACAAGGGGCTTCTAAGAACCCTTGAGTGCCAAAAATTCTGTAATCCTTTGGTCTGTCTCTCCAGGTTGCTTGCCCAAAGAGGGGTTAAGGGCTGAACTGTGAGAAAAAATAATTTAATCTAGTGAAGAGCCAGGAAATAGAGCAGGCTGCTGCCAGAAGACCTACAGCAGTTAGAAGCCAAGACCAGCTCATTCAAAATCGCCCATGGCAATTCCATCCTTATTAAAGTGGAATGTAAAATCGTAATGTGGACATTGTTGCTATTCATAAAGGATCTTATAAGAATGATTGCATGGCAAGTTCACTGTCCCTCTTAAATATAGAAGCCATTAAACTGCCTCAATAATGCTGAGAATATTAAGGAGAATTTACTGGGGACTAATAGGTCTGAGGACATCAGAAAGACATGAGAATGACTCATGGATTTACTTCTTTCTTATTACTTAACCCCAGTCATTTACCCCCAAAGCCCAGAGCTTAGGGAAATGGGAAGATACTGACAGTGACAAAGAAGAAATTAACCCCAACTTCCTTCAGCTCACTCAATGGTAGACCCAAAAGCCCTGCCTAAGAAGGGTCAGCCATGCCCATTTCATGAGTCGGTCCCTACCAAGGATAGGCAGAACCTTAGTGTCTCCATGCCCTCAGCCTGGTGTCTACACAGCCTGTAGAACTGTGATTCCATTAAACCTCTTTTCTTTATAAATTACCCAGTCTCAGGTAGTTCTTTATAGCAATGCAAGAATGCACTAATCCATTAAACAATCAAAAATCCTTATTGTTTTTAGCAGAAATGTGCCAAGGACTTGATAAGGAGGAAAAAAGCAGACTGTTGTAGTCAGCCCTTGCCTCTGCAGTAGGAAGAACCACCAGATACTGTACCTGTTGTCTTCAGCTAACTTGAAGCCCCTGCATATGGGTCATCTCACCATTCAAAATGGGTAGACACTAAAACAGCTTGTGATATAGAACCCAGCCAGCCCTCCCGACAGGGCCTCAACTCCTCATGTCTCATCCACATGCACACTTGCACAAATGCACACATGCACACACATGCACATATACACACACATGAGTACACACACACACACACACACACACATGCTACCACCTTAAACAATTGGCCCTGGGACTACAATTCAGCAATAAAAAACAAAGTACTACGGTGCCCTACAACATGGCTAAACCTCAAAAACACAATGCTAAGTGGAAGAAACCAGGCACAGAAAAACTGCGTATTGTGTGATTCCTTTCCTATGAAATGCTCAGAAAAGGCAAATCTACAGAAAGAAAGTAAACTAGGGTAGAGGTAAGAATGGGGAGTGATGGTTAGTGGGCATGAAGTTTTTTATGATTCTACAAAAAATCTACAGTAAATTTTTAGTGACGGTCACTATCACTGTCTTAGTGAACACAATTCTACACTATAAAATCATTGAATTATACATGCTAAATAGCTAAATTTCATGGTAAGTAAATTATACCTCAAAAAAAAGAGTATTTTAAAAATACAGTTAAGACTGGTGGCCCACATCTGTACTCCCAGCACTTTGGGAGGCCAAGGCCAGTCCATCACTTGAGCTCGGGCGTTTGAGACCAGCCTGGGTAACATCGTTAAACCCTGTCTCTACAAAAACAAAACAAATTAAAACAAAACAAAACAAACATTAGAAAAATTAGCCAGGCGTGGTGGTGCATGCCTATAGTTCCAGCTATTTGGAAGGGCTGAGGTGGAAGGATCACTTGAGTCCAGGAAGTCAAGGCTGCAGTGAGCTGTGATTTCACCACTGCAATCCAGCCTAAGCAACAGAGCAAGACCCTTTCTCAAAAAAAAAATAATAATAATACAATTGGCCTTGAACCTGGACGCAACATTACATACCAATGACTGTGTTATTGGTGAATTACCTGATCTTTCTTTGTCTGATGAGACAGGCACCAGGCTTCCTGGCTTCATGTCTAAGCCTTCCCCTGACTCATGTGTGATGTGAGGAAGGCGTTTTTATTCCTGGAACTTTGGCCTGCATTTGTCATCTGGAGGTAGCTCCACCTAATACCCACTGGATTTCAGGGGATCCAGGCGTCCCTGGATTTGTGTCTAATTGCTGGCTACGTTCATCCTGCCTTTCCCCAAGGAAAGAAACTGCAGGTCTCATAGGATTCCAAAGTGGGGCATCTGGGACCAATAAACATTATGAAAAGTGGGTTTTACAGAAATACTCTCAAAGGTCTTTGCCAGATTGGAGAGTCTGGGGAGATGGTAGGGGCTGCATTGGCTTAGTCTAAAATGGAGAGGAGAGGGACAGCAGAGAGCAGAGAGGATGGGGAGGGATAGCACTAGGAGAAATGCATGATGTAGGCGACTGCGGGGTCAGCAGAGTGAGGGGAATGGAGACAGCAAACCACCGTGGCGTGTGTGTAGCTATGCAACAATCCTGCAGGATGCAGGATGTGCACACGTACCCCAGAGCCCAAAGTACAATTTAAAAAAATCTACACTCATTTTCCATCATCCAGTTACAGGTGTTTTTAAATGTTTTCTCTGAGAGGAAATACTTGTCAAGGAAAGTTTGTGGGAGCTGGAAACAGTGGCCGATCCAGCGGCCCTTTCTGAGTGACTTGCGGTTCATGTTTGAAGAGCATGTTGCAGGAGCCCCGGAGAGAAGCACAGTGGGACAGACGCCTCTGCTGCATTCTGCCCTTCCCTGCTCTGTCCTCTTGCTTTGTGGTGGCCACATCCTCACCTGTTTTCTCTAAGCTAGAGGGTGAGGACTCACTTAGCAAGTCTTGGTTCCAGGCTGTAGGATACAGGCACAGAATCAGTGTGCCGGTGTTTATATGCTATGACCTGGATTGTTTCAAAACAATCATTAAATGCTCCATTTAAATGCATCTTAATCTGACCTCCAAGGCGGCATTTATAAAAGAAAAATCCCCTGGTGCAGAAAAGATCATTTACAGCCAAGATACATCACAAGCCTTAAAAAATGTTAAGAAATTGACCCAAGTCTGCTCATCTGGACTTGCCCCTCACCCCTTGCCCCACACCACAACGTTAACCTTGGTTATATCGGGACCTTCCCTGGTGGTGGGAGCCCCAGGTGACACCTGGCCTGCCCCACATCCTGTCCTCATGAGGACTCACAAGGTCAGGGGCCCTATAGGCGAGCTCATAAACGGAGAAACAGAGCCACAAGGTGAATCACTGAGTTGAAAAGTAAACACTGAGAATCTCCTATCTGCTAGGCACTGGAGTCTAAAGATGACAAGACAGAGCTCCTGCCCTCCGGGAACCCACGGCCTGCTGGGGGAGACAGAGAAGTGAACAGACACAAGAACAGAAAATCAAACACTGCATGTTTTCACTCATAGGTGGGTGTTGAACAACAACACTTGGACAAAAAGAGAGAAGCATCACACACTGGAGTCCATTGAGGGGAGACTACAGAAGGGATAGTGGGAGGGAGGGTGGGAGAGAGATAAAGTGGGTAGAAATGTCAGGTACAGGTGATGAGGGAACGGTGCTAACAAACCACCTTGCCATGAATGTACCTATGCAACAATCTTGCATGATCTACACGTGTACCCCAATATCTAAAGTACAAAAAATTTAAAAATAAAATAAAAAAAAATAAACCACAATGTTAAATCAATTCTCCACCAACTCAATAAAAAAAAAAGAATAAGATCATCAGATGATATTTCACCCTGGACCTCCTGTAAACTTCCCTCAGTAGCTTAATGTGAAATGATGAGGAGGCAGCTTCCACTAAAGACGAGCTTCCAAAGATGAAAAGAAAATGCAACTAGTTTAACATCTTGCACAGGTTTCCCGACCCCGAGAAGTACGAGCATGCTATTCTGAAACTGGGATGATCACAGAATATTTAACCATTTTTTTTTAAGACAATGGTATGCAGAACTCAGAATGGCCTCACATACTAACTGGGGAGAAATTGCCTCCACTGCCCCAAAGTGTCAGCCAACCTGATCGTATCAGTGGGCTTGCTCAGGTCTCTTGGAGGAGCTGTGAACACACAACCTTACACTGAATGTCTCGATACTTCTGTTTCTCTTTCCTGTTTGTCTCAATGCCAAAGGTTTACTTCTATCTTAAAACACACAATTTTTTTCTTATAAAAATTGTTAAGATACAACCTAGCTCATCCTCTTCTTCACAATGCCAAGACTTCTCATTCTTTCTAATTTTAATTCTGTACCTTCAAAATCCCTTTATTCCAGTGATTTTTTCCTATTAGAAAACAAACAAACAAACAAAACCAGAAGCAGCAGAGGGAGTTGTGTGTGTGTTCTTTTTTTTTTTTTTTTTTTTTTTTAAAATATACAGCCATCAGTTACCTGCGAGTCACAGAGAGCATTTCTGCCTTCCTGTGACTTGCACCTGGGCACAAATGTCACTTTTGTGCTGCAAACTGTTCATGTAAACAGGTACTATTGAAACTTTGCTTCTGGACCAGTGACCAAATCATCTCTTCTAAGAGAGAAACAATACTGTCCCTAATCTGCTTATCTAGAGCTTCCTGAATGTGCTTATTATTTCTCCTGCCTCAAAGAGGTTAAAAGTCACTCATGGAGCTCTGGCAGGCCATGCTATTTAAAGCGACAGTGAAAAGAGGACAACTAGGGTTTTTCTGGATTCATGAGCCTCTAATGCAGCCCCCACAGCCAATACTATGAAGACAGGTCAGGCGAATTCGTGTGTGAATTGCGATGTCCACTTTTTTTGTCTGGTCCAGAATCAGTGAATGTTAAAGCTATCAATTCTTGCAAATACAGAGGGCTTTGACCTCTCTCTGCCTACTTCTGAATTCAATGTCACTCTCTCTTGCACATATGAGACTGTGCTTCCTGCAGATACAAGCATCCAAAGGAAAGCATGCCTTTAAAGTATGCATCAAGTGTCTTTCACATTTCCCTCTTTCTAACAAGCATCCCTTTAAGAATAATGTGACCAATGTAAAGAAATACATTATAAAAACAGTTTACATGTGAGAAGCTTGCAGGCTCACGTTTTGCGAAACGTATCACTATAGATCCTTCATATAATACATCCCTACTGCAAAGGGGAGGGCAAATGACACGTTAAAACCTGCAAAAGAATGAACAGAGGGAACCTCTCATCTTCTATGGTCATCATCATTATCCTTAGGATGATTCCAAGTAGCATTAAACATTGAGAGAAAACCACAAGTGAATAGTGTATGTATATATGGAAAACAGAACACTCCTTGGCCATCTTGGGTTAACCAAAGTCAGTCTATCTTCCAATTCCCTCTCCCACATACACATGCAAAGCAAAATAAGCATACAGACACTGTTCTTTAGTAGAATATACTTGGCAAAGAACTTCTTGGGGTAGGGTAGGGATTGGGCTGGAAGTGCATGACTTGTAAAGCCAGAATATACATGTATATATACTATCTATATAAACATGTATGTATATATATATACATACATACATACACACAATATCTACATATATATACATAGTGTGTGTATACAGTATAAATAAATACAGTTTCTATATACATGAAGTTGAGCTTTTCTTCTTTGACGTTTACTGAAACATAAAAATAATAAATATCTCATACTAGGAAAATGATCAGAGCTCTTGACAATTAACGATGGAAACAGAATTCCGTTCATCTTTGCTGTGTTTCTTTTTGTAAGAGGGGCGCTGAGTAGGGGAAGCAGGAGCATGCTTGCTGGACAAGCACACTGTTAGCATTCACTGCACGTCCAGTGGGTGAGATGAGACCATGGGAATCATTTGTAACTTTTGCTATTCATTCTTTATAGATTTACCAACATATTTGCAACATCTGAGAAAGTAAAAACTCTTGCTGCGACCATGACTCATTCCAAGCGTTGTCTGTGCCCGTGCCAGATTCCCACTACTCTTCTGCTTCTATCCATTTGTACCAACCCTTATCTGATCATGTTCCTGATGTAGATGACAAGTTCCTGATACCAAGACTTCCTGACCTTGATTTGTGGCAACACTGTTCAATGGGGGTTAGAGTTTTCCCAATTCTGGAGCATTTTCTGTCTTATTTACCGAATTGCTGTGTGAGTGTGTGTGTGTGCACACACATGTGTGAAGCTTCAGTATATTCCATGGTGATACACTATCCATACAAGCAAATATAGTGACTTAGGGTCTTGAGTCATTGAGGAATACTTGCATTTTTCAATAGGGAATACTAGAATATTGAAAATACTCTAAACTTTCAAAGCCTGGTAATTCTGGAATTCGGATTCTTGAGTTGAATAGCTTGATGTGATTTAAGTCATTTATTTGGACATATGCCTATCTAATGGACTGGTCTATGTGGTCTTCTTTTATAGAGTTTTGCTCTCAGCTGGGCTTAAGCTATTGTCATTGCAACTGTTTTGCAGACTATAAAGTCTTGTGAGCATATAAATGGATCTTGACTTTATAACTCATGTGACAATTCATGGATCTGCATTACTTATTTCAAGTGAAACAGTGATAGCCTAATGATGTCCTTCTGGAATCTACGCATCCTTAAATCTCAGGAGTAGCCTTTTAACCATGATAATTAAAGCAGGAGATGCTGTGAATTACCTGGGTCATGAATCACTCTCTAAAACTCAACAGTTGCCTGTGGTATCTGCGCAGAAAGTCCGCTTGGATTTGTGGCCCCCGCATGGTCACCTTTGGTAAGTCATATGGCAGAAAACTGCAGGATGTAGCATACTGGCTGATTTGCTTTTCCTCACTAACTGTATATTCAATGTCTATTTCTGGCAAGTACCAGCCAGTAATAAATCACTGTATTCCAGGTCTTTGGACACAAGACTAATATTTATCTAGAAAACAATCTTTTTTTCCCTTGGATTAGTTACCAGCCTTAAAAATAGCAGCAATTCAATTTCTGATGCATGGTGGCTCATGCTCATAATTCCAGCTACTTGGAAGGCTGAGGCTAGAAGATCATTGAACTCCAGCATTTCCATGCTGCAATGAGCTACGATGGTGCAACTGCACTGCAGCCTGGGTGACAGAGTGAGACCCTCCCGCTAAAAGAGAAATAAATAACAAATAAATAGCAAGAATCTAGATATTGAATGTGCTGCTTTTTCTTCTCATGGAATATTTTGAAAACTTAAGAATGTAGAAGTTGTGGGACAAACAAGAGAGATGAGCCCCGATCAGCTTTCCAGTGTTGGGGGCTCAGTGTGGCCATAGGCAATGTCTTCACTCTCCTTCACTGCTATTTTTTTTCCTCTTTCACTTTCTGCAGTGTTCTCAAGCTCTATTAATTTCTGCAGAAATGAGTGGGATTTAAGATCAGCATGTTGGTGATGGCTCTTTATCTCTGAGATCTCTAGGTGGGCTTTCTTGGAAGATGTTTTAATATCAGATTCCTGCTTCCACCAATGTGGGTACCCTGATCTCTGATTTGAATTTTCTGAAACCCGTGTTTTTGTTACTAGGTCTAAAAAGTAAGACACAATTTTTCCTGCCTTGAGAGGCATCACAGGTTGAATCCTTTTGAGGCCTACTTTGAGGCTGATATCGGTGTTTTGGATTTTTATTGGAGGTGATCGCTGGGCAGAAGAGACACGATTGAGCAGAGAGAGAAGTTAGATGTCCCCTCAAGCAAGAGGTTAGCTAACCTCACATGGAGTTTCTGGAGTGGAAATTACTTGTCACAGTTGTACCGAATAGTTTTGACCATTATAGAACTCTGCGACCAGTCACTGGATGTGAGCGACCACTGAGAATGTGTGTCGTTGGGTGAGGATGCTCTTGGCAGCTGAGACCAAGCCTTGTGGAGCAGACAGCTGAGAAGGTGCATCTTTGATGGGGGAATCTGAGAGGCACGGTGGCATGGCTTCATGTTTACCACAAAGACAATGAGGTGTTACTGTGAAAGTACTCTGCACTTTGAATTTAAGACATTTTATTGATCTCTCAATAAACCTTGGCTACTTTCTTTATTTTATGTCAAAATATAATTAGCTAAGCAGTAATGAGCAGGTAGAACAAAGAGGATTTTTAGGGCAGTGAAACTATTTTGCACAATACTATACTGGTGGATTCGTGGCATTATATATTTTCCAAAACCCACAGAATGTAAAACACCAAGAATGAACTTTAATGTGAACTAAGGACTTTAGTGAATAATAAGATATCAATATTGGCTTAGCCATTGTAACAAATGTACCACTCTACTGCAGGATGTTGATAGTGGAGGGTTCAGGGAGAATTTATTAGTCTGTTCTCACTCTGCTAAAAAAGATATCCCTGAGATTGGGTTATTTATCGAGGAAAAATGTTTAATTGACTCACAGTTCCCCATGGCTGGGGAGGTCTCACTATCATAACAAAAGGGCAAGGGACGTGTTACTTAGCATCAGGCAAGAGAAAGCTTGTGCAGGGAAACTCCTGTTTATAAAACCATCAGATCTCATGAGACTTACTTACTGTCACGAGAACAGCATGGGAAACACCTACCCCCATGATTCAATTACCTCCCACTGGGTCCCTCCCATGGCATGTGAGAATTGTGGGAGCTACAGTTCAAGGTAAGATTTGAGTATGTACACAGCCAAACCACATCAGAGCATACGGAAACTCTCTGTACTTCCTGCTCAATTTTGCTATGAGCCTAAAATTGCTCTAAAAATAAAGTCTTTCTAAAAATGATTTAAAAATGGCAAGGTGTATCTAGGTACAACAAACTAAAAACAGCACCGCAATCATGAATTTGATTTGCTAACATGAGATACACAACTTTATGACTGGAAGGGCATGCATTAATTTCGGCATCTTTCTGATTTTACACAAAATGTTCTTTTGAAAATTTGTGCAAAAGACAAGTGTGTAAAACTGAGACATGATCAAAGAAAACTACTAGCCCATACATCACATCTGTGCAAACAAGAACATTCACCTCTATGATCAGGAAGTTTAGAAGATGGAGCTTCTTCCTGTGGGTAGGGAACACCCCCACTGCAAGTGCAGTGCTTGATAAGCTGGGAAGTCCTGGCAGCTTTATGAAATGAGAAAATTCTGCAACCATATGGGACACAGACAAAATCAAATTAACTTGGTGACTGCTGTACTTACATTGATGAATCACTCAACACCAGAACTTCTGTGGTTCTTGTTCTTCTCATGGTCAACCTCTATTCAACCTCAGCGACCCACTTTCAGTAGAGTTGAGAGTGACCAGTAGCTGGGCCATTTCTGAAATGCCCACTTGAAGAATCCTGCATTCTTAATGAGAACACATAGACACATGCTGGGGGACGATATACACTGGGGCCTGTTGGAGGGTAGAGATGGGGGGAGGTAGAACATCAGAAAGAACAGCTAATGGATGCCAGGCTTAATACCCAGGTGATGAGATGATCTGTGCAGCAAGCCAACATGGCACACATTTACCTATGTAACAAACCTGCACATGTACCCCTGAACTTAACAAATATCACAAAGAAAAGAATCCTGCATTCTCACTTATTTCCCACTCTTCCAGCTGCGTTTCTCCAGTTATTCATCAGTCTCCAAACCACTCATCCTCTCATTTTGCCATCTTTACATTGGCACTGTGCCCTAGATTTAGAGCTCACGGTTTGGACATAAACAACTACTGTGAAAGCATTTTTAACTCCCTTACTCCTTTCTTAGATTATTGTATCCACCTTCCAATGCAGAGCCTGCTTAATTATTATCTTCTTACACCAAACAGCTGAATATTGTTGAAGAAAACTCTCAAAACCATTTTAATTGACCTTGCTTAAAATTTATAATCACAATTCTCAAATAATCACTGGACATGTACCAGATCTATCTACAATAATAGAGAAAAGACAAGAAGGGAGAGGAGAAGTGAGAGCTAAAATAAGGAAGAGATGAGGGATTAAAAGAAGGGAAGAGGGGGCAAGGTCTTCCTCCAGCCACACTGTAAGCGTTGCCCTCTGCTGGTCAAACCACAGGGCCTTTTGTTGCCCTCATCAGAATAACAGATGAGCGTGAAGAAGAAAGAACACCTTCTAGATCATGCTGGATTGATTCAATCTAGAAAAGGTGATGTGCTGTCACTGAAAGGAATACTAGACCATGAATAAGCAGAGCAGTAGATAAAACAAATTTATTTGCAACATGCCAAAACATTTATTGTTTTGAAATGCCTTCCAGAACTACTCATTTGACAGAGAGAAAACAAATGGCAGCTGTGCCATGCCGAGCACTGGTGGTTCTTTACCTCCTTGGATTTACTCTTGGATTTGCCACGCATTCGTCATATTTTTCACGTTTTTCCATCACCTGTCATAGCCCCTGGACAGTCTGCAGAAGCAATAAAACAGAGACTTGGGTCTAGGATTATGAATCTGGAAAACATTTGTCAAACACATGGCTTAAATTATTTTTTCTGTGTCCGGAAAATTAGTAAGATTCTAACCTACATAGTACCCAAAGAGTATAGGAGCAAGTATTTCCTGGTAAAGTCACAGGAAATTATTGCTCCAACATCGTAGAATTTATTTGTGTAATGGGCTGTAGATGTGTTCAGGTATTTAAACATCCTCATGTCTCAAGATAGCTTCTAGATAGTGTATACCGGGGGGTTCTTCATAACAATGCTTGCAACCAGCCAAGGGTACCCTGTGCAGATGACTCAGTGAGTCAACTGCAAAACACAGTTGTCTCTTGTAATGCAATTAATTTAATAATATGTCTATAGGATACTTTGGTCAAAAACATTTTGTTATCTTACAAATCATCATACACTTCACAGAAGATTCGTTGACAATAAATAAGGAGGTAAAGCAAAAGATTCAAAGAGAGCAAAATAATCTCTAAAAGTTAAGAAAAAAAGAAATGTGATTTGTGGATTACTGGAAAATTTTAGATAAAGTTAGTAACACTTTGAATATTATTTGAAATTAAAAGAATTTTTAAGATGATTTTTCTGGTAATTCTTGACTTTCTATAATTTGGTTGTTAGATTTCCTGTAATCTCGTCTGCAGAGATTCACATGAGACTGTTAAAAATACAGTTGCAGAGGTCATAGCTCAGTACAGGAAGGAATAACCTCCGGAATTGTATCCTAGGAAGGGAGCTCTGGTCTGATTTGGGGAACAGTTTTCTTCCCTTCTGTCCATCTAATTAGAATGTGTGATTTTTGCTTTTTAAGGGGATCACATATTAAAATTATTTTCACCATTAAGTGTGGTCGTAATTTCTGGAAATAGCCATCATCAAGCAGAGTCTGCTGAAAAGGTTTATGATGACAGACAGCTGAAGAAAATGGGGCTGAGTTTTAAAAGCAATGATAAAGGGTCATCATACATAGCTAATAAGATGACTGCAACTGAAAATTTCAGAGAAGAATTTCAGAAACGTAAAAATACAAAGCAGCATCATTAGGACACAGGTATGATTTCTGCAGGGGGTCACTTGGAAGGGGTGCTTATAATACACATGTGCTGCTCTGTACCTGAAAACGACTCTGCCAGGAGTGGCTCTAGATTAAGGAGGAAATAAGGAGGAATGGCCAGTGAACCCTGGAGCAGGAAAAAGATGTTAAAAGGGCAGTGCTGAGAAAATTGATAACATTTAAAGACAGACTGAATTGTACTCTATTATTGCATCAATATTAAATTCCTGGCTTTTATAATAAAATTTGTGATTACAAATGAGAATGAATACCTTGTTAGAAAATACTGCATCATTAGAGGCAATTAGAGATACAGGGTGAGAATGGATAAACTGACTCTCAAATAGTTCAGAAATATACATATGTGTAACTATGTGTGTATATATACACATACGCATCTGTATGTGTGTATATGTGTTTATGTGTGCATAGATACATAAAATATATATCTGTAATGAGAGAGAAAGAGATGTAAACTAATTAAAACAAGTATCAAATACTGGTGAATATGCCTAAAGGATTTTTAGGAGTTTCTTATTCTATTCTTGTATCTTTTCTGTAACTTTGAAATTATATCAAAATAAAAGTCTGTGGTGGCGGGGTTTTTTTGTTTGTTTGTTTTGTTTTTTGACTTGTCACCCAGAGTGAATTGCAGTGGTGAGATCTTGGCTCATTGCAACCTGTGTCTCCTGGGTTTCAGCGATTTTCTTGCCTCAGCCTCCCAGGTAGCTGGAATTACAGGCATGTGCCACCATGCCTAGCTAATTTTTATATTTTTAGTAGAGACAGTATTTCCCCATGTTGGTCGGACTTGTCTTGAATTCCCCACCTGCCTTGACCTCCCAAAGTACTGGGATTACAGACCTGAGCCACCGTACTCTGCCTCAAAATAAAAGGTTAAAACCAAGTAACAAGAAAAATCCTCTTGACGTGTGAATGTAAGTCTATATGTGTCTATGCATGTATAACTCATGTATGTGTATAGTTCAATAATGTAAGTCATATATATTTGCAAATAGAATTGGGAAAATAAAAACAAAATATATATATATTCTCAACATTTTATAGCTGTCTAGTCACTATTCACACAAATAGAGCATCCCTGAGCTGAAAAGCCAAAATCTGAAATGCTCTAAAACCCAACACTTTTTGAGTCTGAATATAACACTTAAAGGAGATGCTGCTCATTGAAGCATTTCAGATTTCAGATGTTCAGATTTGGGATGCTTAACTGCTATGATGCAAATATTCACAAGTCTGAAAAAATTGAACTGCACATCTGGTCCCAAGGATTTTGGATACAAGATACTCAACCTGTATATTAAGAAGTTTCTTCTAATACGTATATGTATATCTACTTGAGACAGGGTCTTGTTCTGGTGCCCAGGCTGGAATGCAGTGGCATGATCTTGGATCACCGCAGCCTTGATGTCTCAGACTCAAGCTATAGCTGTCTTTCCACCTCAGCCTCACAAGTACCTGACACTACAGGTACATGCCACCAAGCCTGGCCAATTTTAGTATTTTCCATAGAGATGGGTTTTCACTGCATTACTCAGTCTGTCTTAAACTCCTGGGCTCAAGTATCTACCTGCCTCGGCCTTCCAAAGTGCTGGGATTACAGCCCTGAGCCACCACACCTGGCCTGGAAGTTTTATAATTTACAGATGGATTAATAATTTGAGATTTTAAAAAATAATTTTTTGCCCAGCATTTTTACTTAACATTTTTCTTAAAGTTGTTTTCCATGTAGTTAAATATTATGCCTAGTTCTGTGAGGTGGCAAAGCATTGCTTACTTGGGATCAGCTAAATTCAGCAAGCTGCCCTGCTAACGCATGCTCCGAGAGGCTGTGAGCTGTCACATGGCGCTGCCTCTCTATTGCCATTCTTCAAAATTAGCAAAGCACATCCATAGAAATTTGTTATTTGTGATCATCTCTCGGGTCCAGAAGCAAGGTATTAGACAGGTTCGTTTACTTTAGTTACATCATAATGGCTGTTTTCTTTTAAGACCATTCTAGATACTGGAGGAAATGTGAGACTCATTTCCCCATTCTTAGGCTTTATTTTTTGTGATGATTTTGACAGTTAAATCTGGATTACATTGTCCGGCTTAGCTTAGAAACACAAAAACATACTCAAGTTTTTACAAATAATGGGGCTTGGCATATAAAAAGAAGCATGTAACAGGACCTGGTCTGTGAGCAGGGTGGCCAGGCCTGGCGGGCAATGTGGGTGTGTTGCTCAGACCTTTGATGTTGCTACGAGGGGGTTGCCTCTTGTTCTGCATGAACACACTCGAGGATCTGGGGAATCCACATGTCTCCCTTCTCCAGTTGTCTCTGCTTATCCCTCAATCCTCCCTGACTTTTCATCTGGTCTTTGGCTTCTTCACGCCTTGACTCTGGGTTCTTTCCTTGAGGGCACTCCATCCTCTGCAAGAATGCTCCATCCCCTTTGAGGATGCTCCATCTCTTGTGAGGTTGCTCCATCCCCTGCAAGGGTGTTCTATGCCCTGTGAGGTTTCTCCATCCCCTGTGAAGGCACTCCATCCCCTGCTAGGGTGCTCTATGCCCTGCAAGTGTGCTCCATCCCCTGTGAGGATGCTCCATCTCTTTGTGAGGGTGCTCCATCCCCTTTGAGGGCGCTCCATATCCTTCGAGTGTGCTCCATCCCCTGCAAGGGTGCTCTGTCCCCTGTGGGGTGCTCCATCTCTATGAGGGTGGTCCATCTCCTGCAAGGGCGCTCCATACACTGCTAGGGTGCTCTGACCCCTGTGAGGGTGCTCCATACCCTGTGAGCATGCTCTGCCTCCTGCAAGGGTGCTCCATCTCCTGGAAGGGCACTCCATCCCCTGAAGTCTCCTCCACTCTGTCCACAGAGAGGCCCCCAAGGGGACCAAAAATGGCAGTGTCCAGGGTAGAGCACTGTGGCTGTTGCAGTTACTGGACCACACAGCATTGCTGCCTTTGCCCAGACACAGATCCAGGGGGCTCGAGGGCCAGGCAAGAAATGTGACCACAACTCAGGCTTTTCCTGAGACAGGTGCACCCTTATGGTGCTTCCAGACAGGCCATCCAACTGATGCATGTGACTCTCAGAATCTTCCCCTACAGGGCTCCTGTTCCTATCACTGAGGATGTTGTAATCCTCATAAAATGTGACTTTTGTTACATCTCTGTATCTCATTTTGTACATTATAAACAGAATTATGTGTCTTAGGGTGTCATTGAGAAAGTGATCTTTACCAAAAAGAAACTTCCACATTGAATTTTTAGGATTTCTTGCATTTCTTAAGACATAATTCACATAAAATCTTCTGAACTAATGTATTTTATGCATTCTCCTAAAATAAATATATGTATCATTATCCTGTAGATGATATTATTCTAGTATCTTTCCCTTGATTATGAAGGAGAAGAGAAAGATGACCATACAATTTAAAAATTTATCTTACAATAAATTAGTTCCATCTTTTACCTTATCATACTAAATTACTATGAAGAGGTCAGGCACGATGGCTCACACCTGTATTCCCAGCACTTTGGGAGGCTGAGGTGAGTGGATCACCTGAGGTCAGGAGTTTGAGACTAGCCTGGTCAACATAATGAAACCGTGTCTCTACTAAAAACACAAAAATTAACCGGGCATGGTGGCAGGTGCCTATTATCCCAGCTACTCAGGAGGCTGAAGCAAGACCATCACTTGAACCGGACAGGTGGAGATTGCAGTGAGCCGAAATCACGCATGCCTGTGATCCCAGGTACTCAGGAAGCAGAGGCTGGAATGAGCTGTGATCATGCCACTGCACTCCAGCCTGGGCAACAGAGTGAGACTTCGTCTAAAACAAACAAAATTACTATGAAGAGAGCAACTTTAAGCAGAAAACCAGAGATATTACAAAAAACAAAAGCATTTGACACTTCTTTTGAAGGTCAAGGCTCTGGGAATAGCATGCGAGGTGGAATAAGTGCTGGCTGAATTCTGATCCTTAGCGGCCTTGGGAATGTGCTGTCACAACGGACACATGCACCTTCCTAAAGCCCCTTCTCCTGCTGTAGACAGGGCTGCCTGGCCTGACTCTTGCCTACCTGGCCAGCCTCCCACTTGCCGCACTCTCTACTCTCGTGTGCTTTCTAATCTAACCGACCTCTTTCCTGCCCATCCCTATCCTAGCCTGAGATTCATTTCCTCAGGAAAACCCTGCCACCTCCAATTCTCCTGCGTCTGCCTGTTCTTCCCTTTCTTGCTCATTTTACTATTGAAATGAAATTGTGGAATGTTTTGCTTAATATTTCTCTCCCCTGCTAGCCCCTAAGTTTTATGAGGACAGAGATGTCTGAGCCCAGTATCTGACAAAACGCCTGTCATATAATAGGTGTTCAATAACTGTGCACTGATGCAATAATTTGGGGTCAGTTTTTGCATGTATCACTTCTCTACACATATTTTTATATATGCAGGACTGTCCTTATTCCTAGGCTATTAAACCAAATTGTTTAACCAGTAGCACTGTCAATACCATACTGTGTAGAAATGATGCTAAAATTGCAGACACTTGTATTAATAGGATTGTGTCAGTAATCAATTTAGGACATATTCATGTCACTTAGCTTGAAGACATGGTTCCCTTTACCAATGGAAGCGATGATTTTCTCCAGTGAGTGAAACTGATGTGTCATTTTTGCAAAATATATTTTATTTTTAAGCGAGATGTAGCTTAGGAAATCCAGTAAGTGGTAAGCTAAGTTTCCTGCTAAAATAGCAATGATATCTGCATGTTACCTTGTAGTATAAATTTTGATATCTAAAGTAGGCAGTTTCTTATTTCATGCAGCCAAGCTGGTTGGTACAAAGTTGTGGAAAGATGCCGGAGTTCAAGAGATGTGATTTTAGGCATGACCATCTGGTCTCTTCTCTAAATACAACGTAAAACGTTGTTGGGGGAGATGTCCTCTAGGTACTTGCTATAGTTTTCTACCATTAATTTTTCTATATCCAGCACTTAACACTATGCCTTACATATAGTAGGACCCTAGCAAATGTTTCTTACAAATAAAAAGTGGGAATGTTTTCTAATTTTACAGATTTTCCCTCTATTCTAGCTCCATAGTTTTATCCATTCGAATTGCTTTTAGACAGTCCTGTTTTACTGTAATTCTGCTTCGTGGATTTGTACTAGAGACATTTACATTAGAATATGCTGTGACTAGCATTTTTCCCAGTCTGTGGACAATTACTCTGTGACAAACACAGCCCTTCTTTTGCATGGAGCTGGCACATGGCTTCCCTCTAAAGGCTCAGTCCTTCTCCATGAGGGGACCTCAGCCCCAGTCCCAATGTGAGAGGTCATGTGGCTCCTCGGGCTACACCTCTGCATAGTTCTGCCTAGGAATGTCTTGAGATAGATTAATTATAATACACGTGCGTGTGATTGGACATGTATTATTCTATATAATTTATATCTATAAAGGCATGTATATGTATATACCGATGTATATATGCGACTATATATATGTGTGTGTGTGTGTGTGTGTATATATATATATATATATATATATATATATATATACATACATATTTGAGACAGGGTCTTGTTCTGTCACTCAAGCTGGAGTGCATGATCCCAGCTCACTACAGCCTTGACCTCTTGACCTCCCCAGGCTCTGGTGATTCTCTAACCTCAGCTTCATGAGTAGCGAGTAGCTGGGACCACAAGTGTGCACCACCGTGCCTGGCTAATTTTTTAATCTTTTGTAGAGGTGGAGTCTTGCCATGTTTTCTAGGCTGATCTTGAACTCCTGAAATAAAACAATCTGCCTGCATGTTTTGGAATTACAGGCATGAGCCACTGCGCCTAGACTATATGCATGTTTATGTGTGTGTGTGTATGTGTGTGTATATGTGTGTGTGCCTGTGTGTGTGCATGTGTGTGTAGAAAATATACATAATTTCATTACCTTGATCTTTTAAAGAGTGCAGCTATATTAAATAAAAAGTGATGATCATTGACTATTGTCATACATAGGTATGAAACCTTGGGGAATTATTTCATTGTTTCTTGATCAGGTTTATAACCTTTATTCAACTTTAAAGAAAATCTTTATCTTGGTAAAATATAGCCAGATATCCTGTCAAAGTGCCCTCTGCTTAGTCTTTAATAATCACTTTGCTTCTGGCCTCTATTTCTGTTTTCTGTTGATCAAACTAGAGATCAAAACTAGATTGTCAAAATATGATTCACCGAGAAATCACAGAAAGCGATATGCTTAGTGGTCTGTCATTCTATAGGCTGTCCAATAAGAGATTTATTTAGAAAGTACTGTGATGCTAACTAAACTGTATTCTGTAACATAATCTGGCCAAGGAAAAGATACTTGCGACAGGAGGAAGTTTCATAGTTCTGCTCAAATGGCCAGCTTCATGCAATGTTTAAGGTATTCTCCTCAGATAGATCAGTAGAATGGAATTAGTAAAAATCTAGTGTCTGTATTTCTTTTAATAGATTTCTAAAGAAATCAAGGCCCATTACAGGACATTACTTTTTAAAAATTACAAGTTATTATTTATTAATAGAATGGAAATATAAGACTCTAGATATATTTACCCTTGGGTCCTTCACATAAAAATAGCTTTTAATGTGTTACTCACACTTGGAAACTTATATAGACATATTTGAGTCATGGATTTTAAATATCCTTAGATTTTCTCAGTACTTCTAAAGTACAAAAAATTGTAATATTTTTGTGACTTTACTCTAAAAGTGCTTGTGAACATTAAACAGAACCAGCCAGCTCTACTTTCTCAAATAAAAAAGTAGGCTACTTTCTAAACTAGTGAGATTTATTTATAAATGCCTTAAAGCTGTCTTTTCACAAACATCAAGAACTAAAGAGAAATGGTAGTGTGCTTAAGGGCACAGAAGATGAGACAACCACCCTTGCGTCTCTGGGGTGAGAAAGAAGCTGTGGTATTGGAGAGCTCTCTTCTTCATTTGGTCATAAAATGAATCAAATGAGAGAGATTTTCAGGGTCTCTTTCAAGTGTTTTTGAATTTCTAGTAGAGATTTTAGATTTATCTTCCTTAACAGTTAAAAAAGCCACAGCTTTAAAATCATATTTTGACAATTTTCCATTCATGTGCATGATTATCTGTGTAAATATTTTACCCTAGGAGGAATATCCATTAATATACCCTCTCTGAGCTAGGGATGTCCAAGCTCAGATCTCTATCATAACCTCTTGTGATCGGATGACTACACAGGAACCAGCTTCACACAGGTTGGGAGTTCCCTTCTCTACACAGGTGCCATCTTTTTTGCATCTGATTCTCACCTGAGTTTTGCCCTTCTGCAACTTTCCTGATGACAAAATTTTACTCATCCCTCAAGGCCTGGCTCATTTGCCTCTTCATCTGTGAGGCTATCTCCATTTTGCCTGATTGGCACTGGTTCCTGGCTCCTCTGTGTTCCAGTCACTTTCAGTCCTCCATGCATTTAAATGCATTGCTTCTTTGCTACCCACGGTCCAGGAACTTCCACTAGGCAGAATCAGGAGGATGTAGACATGGCTCTCACATAACCTATGTTATGTAGAGGAATACAGCCCATAAGCAAATAAGCATGTAACATGTTTTCAGTCAGTGCCAAGTACTGTAATGATGAAGGCATCATAGTGAGGGTTTCCAGAATGGTGGGCTAAGAATGAGAGGGGAAGGGGGCTTTAGGGCATTCAGAAACACATTGGCAAAAAAGAGACCATGTGAGAGGCTGAGAGCAGAACACATAGGACTTTTACAGCATGTCATGAGGTTGAATATCATTACAACTGTGATGGTGAAAATTAGAGGAGTTTTTAAACTTATTTTTAATAAACTAAAAACAAAACATGATACACAAAGAAACATCCACAAATCAAAAGAGTTGAGCTCAGTGAAATTTCAGGAATTTCTCGTCTGTGTAACCAATGAGCAGATAAGGAGCTAGAACAGTATTAATGCCCCAGAAACCCCCTTAGGGACCTCGTTGTCACTACAGACCCTTCCGACCCCAGGCAACCATTATTCTGACTTTAAACACCATAGATGAATTTTGCCTCTTTTTAAAGCTTATGCAAGTAAGAATTTACAGTGGGTATTCTTTGTGGCTGGCTTTTTTTCCTTCAACATAGTTTATGATTTTTGCCCATGCTGTATGTAGCTACATGCTATTCCTAAAGGTTACAAATGTACTACAATGTATGTATTACACTGTTCTGGACATGTGCATGGTTTTCCATTTGGGGTTCTTCTGAGTAATGCTCCATAATAATTCTTGTACATGTCTTGGACATACATACACACACACACACACACACACACACACACACACACACACACACACTCCAATTCTGTTGGGTATGTAACTCAGAAGTAGAAATACTGGGTGACTGAATGTATATGTTCAGTATTAGTAAATATTTCCAGTGTCCCAAAGAGCTTGTACCAATTT